>CAIGRB010152996.1:91240-105984 GCA_903798255.1 Fraxinus quadrangulata | reverse complement strand
GACTTATTCGAATTCACATAAAGATATTGTGAATTGATTCAATTAAATGGATTGATTTAAATTCGAGAGGAAAATTATTTAAATGAGTGAATTGACCGAATGCAACCATTGGAATTGTACTTGAGAAGCTAAATTAAAGGGGGATAGCTTAGGTGAAATCACGAGTCCTAATATTTTTATTAGTCGGATTAAAGTTTAAAAAACAAAAATGTTCAATAAATAAAGTAGATTAGTTAATTTAGTATAAATCTTGTTATTAATTTATTAGATAAAATACTATTTTCTCCCCCTGGTATTTCAGATAAAGTTGTGATTGTTAATTTTGGTACATAATAGCACAATTCTTGTGGAAAACGATACTTGACTTATCATCATATTACTTGTGACAATTCGTGCACTTTCAAAATCGACGAACATTGCTCCTCATTTCAAGCACACTATCAGAATATTTGGTAATAAAACATCATCAGTGACTAGATGCGAGGGATTAATGAAAGACTCGTGATAGGATCGCGAAAAAAAAAATTTAGAAAATAAGTGCGACAATTAATAGAAAATTTAAGACCATCGACGCAATTAAAATGTAGTGCTATAGAAGAAAAATGTGGCATCTGGTGTAATACAATTTCTTATATATTTAATCGGGTAAATTTCAATAACGATCTCCGACGTCCGTTAAAATTTTCAAAGGGTCACTGAAATATTTTTCTCACAATAATGGTCATTTAAGTTTTCAACCGTTACACTAATAATTAGTTGGCTAGAAACGTTAAAAAAAAATTTAAAAATTCTACATAGCACCATTAAATATCAACACGAACACTTTGAAACTTACGTGCTAATTAATTGGGGAGGTAAGAAAATGTTCAAATGGGGACTATAATGTTAAGATATAAAAATGTATTAAACAAGCACGACTTTAATTTAAATGTGTTTTTCTATTAGTTTTTTTTACATAACTTAATATTAATCCGACGTGGCGTTTGGGTCTATGTTGGATTTAACAATGTCATGTAGGATTTTTCATTAAAGTTGTCGAGCGAGTGATCGTTAATTTAATCATTAAAAAACTTTAGTGACCACTAGTATAAGAAAAATACTTCAAAGATGATTTTGATATATTTAATAAACTTCGGTGACTGTTTTTGAAATTAACCATATTTCATAATAAATCGCGGTTTATCATACGCGCCAATGTTTCCAGCGCCATTTCACTTCGTCTTCTTCTTCTGTGTCTCTCGATCCAGGGGTTTGAAGAGATTTAGTTCGTCTTTGTCCAAAGCAAACCTCTGTACTAATCATTCATTAATCCGTTAATCTCTGATTAAAATCACGCGAGCTTAATTGATTTGATTCTTTTCATCTCAACCTAGGCATCACTTTAAACCCTAGAATCTTGGCTAAGCCCTTCGTGCTCTCTGCTTTTCAATTCTTTGACTCAATTGAATTGAATTCGTTCTCCATTCTAAAAAGGCTTGAGCCTGGGGTTTGATTCTTTTTTCTTGGCTCGATGAATTTCCTGTGAAAATTCGATACATGGGGCAAATTGCATTTACGGGAAAGCGTTTTTGAATATGAGCGATGAAGATGGGAAGGCTAGTGGCGGATTCTTGAATGAGAAGGAAAGTCTTCAGGCGAACAAGAAGCTGGGAATTGACGATTTTGCCGAGGCTATTGCTAGAATTGCTGTGGCTCAGGTATGCGAGAGCTTAGGGTTTCAGAGCTTCCAGCAGTCCACACTGAACACTCTATCAGATGTAGTAGTCAGGTACATTAGAGAGGTCGGAAGAACTGCAATTTTTTATGCCAATTTAGCCAACAGGAGTGATGGTAATGCGTTTGATGTGATTCAGGGGTTGGAGGATTTGGGCTCCATTCCGGGGTTTTTGGGGGGTTCTGACCCTAGTCATTGTCTTTCTGGTTCAGCAGTAGTTAGGGATATTATTACGTACATTGGAGAAGTGGAGGAAAACCCGTTTGTGTATTCAATTCCCCATTTTCCAGTTGTAAAAGAAAGAAAACTGAACTCTGGTTTCAAGCAAACAGGCAAAAGCCCTCCCGAGGAGCATATACCTGATTGGTTGCCCAAGTTTCCTCATCCTGAGACTTATAAGGATTTAATATTGGGAAATGAGAAAGAATTGGAGACTGGGAATAATAATACAATACAGCAGGCTGAAGAGCAGAATAAAAAGTTTGAGATGCCCCTGTTAAATATGCTGCGGAAATCGATTTGTAATGGGTTTGAAGAAGAGGTGGCTGTTGAACAAGGGGATGCTGCGAAGGCCCAAAAAGCAGCAGAAAGTAATCCATTTCTTGCCCCACCTGTTCAGTTTGGGGAAAAGGAGGTGCCTTTGCCTGTTCTTCCTGCTGAATTTAATGACGAGGCAGCATGGAGACATCAGAATCACACAGTTATGGATAACCATGTTTCAGCTGTACAGCAATCTGCTGGCATCACTGAAGCTGTTTGGAGCAGTCCATGTGAATCCAAAGAGGGCAGGAGAAATATTCTCTTGAATGGGAGGCCTAACGTCCAATTTAAGTTTGAAAGTAACAGGAAGTCCTTAGGTATTTCAACCGATTCTCAAACTGCAGACACCAAGAGAATTGCTCTTTGGTTTGGTGATGATCTTGATGAAAAAGATGAGAAGAATAGGACGTCGAAGCAAATTCTCCATGAAAATGGGGAAAATCTGCAGGAAATAGTTCAGTTGTAGATTAGGCATGTTGGATTGGACTCTGTATACTTGTTTAGGGAACTAGCATCGAACTTCTTAATGAGCTAGAGTTTTCTCTGTACGAGCTTTACAGACTGCTATATGTGCATTTTTCCCACTTTATTGAGTTCTTGAGGTATGTAGTTGTCTTGTGAACATTTGTTATTGATAATATCTTCACAATTGAAATTGAAATTTTGGATTTAAATATCTTGCCCATCTTTAATAATATAGTTGCCTTAAGTAATGGATGATGAAAGGAGTCTTGTTTATATGAGTAAAAACGGAGGTTGATAATTGGTGGATTCCAATGAAAATGATCTTTAAGCAGTGGAAAGACAATTATGGTTATGTTCTTTATGTTCATCTTTAGTTAATCTATCCACAATTCACAATTTGGAAGAAAAGTAGGCAGCGACTTGATAATAATAGAAGTTTTATTGCAAGGCTTTCTTTGATTTATAGTTTTCTTTTCTTGAAGTTAATGGCGATGTCGAATTTATCCAGTCTTACTTTGAGCCGGCTTAATTTTTTCTACATGTACATTACAATCACAAATGTAATTTCGTAACCAGTGTTTAAAAATGCATAATCAGGTAGTGATGCAAGGCTTAAGCCGCCCCGTAAACCAAAAAAATGTTGAAAAACCTTTAAATGCAAAATAAAGGCATTATAAACCATAAACATTCCTTATTCATAACCTATGATGCACGGACACTTCTACTAGATTGGTGCGTCCTTGTCCAACACGTATCATGTCGTGTCGGACACCTACACTCCTCAAGCTCAATGACATAGGTCCGATAAGCCATAGGTCCGTGTATTATGTTTTCTGTATTCTTTATATTTCTAATGCTAGAGGTATACTTTAGGTACATTCCTCTAAAAATTGTTCGATTTGTCATGGGCTTTGTCCTATAACAATATTATAAGTATAAAAATATAATATATAAATTTTAAAGAATTAATCAACATGTTCGTATCCTACTTTTCTGAACAATTTCGTGTCGGCATGTCCATATCCCGAGCAACATTTTCAATAAAAGAACAATGTAAAGTGTGCGAACTAAAAGAAATGTATAAGGTAAACGAAAAAAGAACTAATATTTTAATGTTAAGATAGTGGGCTATTCTCAATTAGGTTTATAAGAAATAAATCAAAATATTTAATGTTTTGTGGGAACACACCAAAAGCAAAGTAAATAGGTCTAGAAAATTAACGAGCACACGCCTCATAAGCCTTGAGGTGGTGCTGTGAGGCGCGTGCCTTGCCTTGAGGGATTTTTAAACCATGTGTATACCCCTTCTATCAGGTTTCCAGGGTAAGATATTTGGTTTATCTCTTTAGATTATGTAAGGAAGATGTCTTCCTGAGCAGTTGTCCAATTGTCCTCCACTGGACTGAGAGAGAGAGAGAGAGAGAGAGGATATACAGAAATACATTTAAGGTGAATTCACAAAGACATAAAAATAAGTAAATAATAAAACAAAATCAGCCATATTTCGTCATCGTCCATCTGTATTTATGTTCATCACTCAGGCAGGATACAGCTGCATTGCACGAAAAGTTTGCTCAGACAGACAAATTAAATATACCATGTTCTTTGAAAGACGAGCATTCAACAGAAATTCAGGCTATCAAAATCCACAATTTGACATTTCAGAAGTGATAAGCAAGCATATAAGTGCATTTCCATAGATGTCACATCACCACAAAATTACCATGTTTAGAGCATGCAATGGACATTTCCACTTCTTATTAAACTCAAGATGCTGAATACATACAAGTACGGACATCTGTTGAGAATCATTCCATGAGATCCTACCAAAAGTTAGCTGGTGAGAGCATCAATCAACTGTGACCATGTGAACATGCCACCAACAATTGGGATTATGGAATTTCAGCCTAGTAAAATCTTAGATAATGGAATTGGAGTTAGGAATTGGATTTTCCTTAACAATTCCAATACTCTGAGCACCATCTGTTTAAATAACTCATTTTCTATCGCAAAAGACAGGACACATCGGTGGCGGCAGTTCTGATCATCGCAAAGAGGTTCGCTCAACATCAGAGTTATGGTTTTCCCTATTAGCGTTTTATAATCTGCATCTTCTCTGAAGGGATATCGCAAGAAAAGAATTAGCTGAATTTCTTGAGAGAAAAGAACAAAAATCAGAAGAATTTCTTGGAATCAAACTGGAATGCTGGGAACGGGGGACATTTCATGTAATGTTATCTATTACCCTTACATTTATAATTAACTGTAACACTCACCCTCTTTGCACCAATTTTGTCTCTTTTGAAGTGAATTAAAGGCAATGGTGGACATCTTCTTCATATCCGAATTTAGCAGGTATAATTAAGATTTATGTATAAAAACACGTTTTAAATCTTTTAGGTTTCTTATGTGTATACGAAACTTGAATGTCCTTGGTGTTGACTTTGTTTATGTGCCTGACTTGGTTAGGTTAAACAGTTAAAAAGCACAAGTTAATATAAATTCTGGGTAAAGTTAGAGGGGGACTACATTTGTTAAGTTCCTAGAGGACATTTCTTCGTAAAATGTGTTTTCTTTGTACATTTCTTCCTTGCCCATTTCTGAATTGACTTCACATTTCAGCAATTCCAATTCTGGAGTTTCTAGATATCATTGAAAAAGCTTGATGAGAGGTATCTGGGAAGCAAAACTAAGGAGATACTCCATTAGGAAACAAAAACAAATGTGGTTAAATATCTGTAGAGCTGTATCTTTAAACACGATTTTATGATATTGTACCAACTTGGGGTATACTTTGTTAGTTATCATCCTGAGATCTGGACTTACTGAGAGGCATTGTTAAAATTAGGATTAGTTTACTTTTATGATAAAAAAAGGAAGAAAATTTTGTGCTATGACGTGTGATTAAACGACAATCACTTGATTTTACCACGAATGGTTTATACATATTTTTTCTTGATTTTTTGGCTTGTTCATTGAAATATCTCTAGGTTAAACTATGCTAGTATGCTTGGTGAGAGAATTTGTTTTTCTGCTGACCTTTTTATCATTGAGAATATTGTTTTCTTATTTGGAGGTGGGGAGAGTGTATATGTGTGTGTTATCTTCTATGTACCTTTTTTTTTTTTGATCAGTAAATGCACAATTATATTGATCAAAACTCTTGTACAAGTACTCCGGACATACTTGGAGGCTTACAAATCAAAAGTTGTACTAGCGATAAGATTTAAAGACCCAAAGTTAAAATTCAAAATGAATCAAAACATGAGAATACAAGGAAAACATAACTTTGAATACATGTGTTTTGATCCGTCTCACAATGCTCTCGGAATGCGGTCCGAGATCTTCAAAAATCTTTCTATTTCTCACTGCCCAAATTTGGTAGATGGTGCAAGCAAGGGCAATTTTCTTGGCTTTGCTTTGCCAAGAAGTGCCTCGGGCTTCCTTCTTAATCCACTTCAATGCGCTAGATATCGTAGTCATCGATCTCCTAATCCCCAACCAATCTCTAATCTTCTTCCAAGTGCATGAAGATAATGAACATTGAAAGAATAAATGGCAACCTGTTTCAGTATGTGACCCACAAAATACACAAGTCCTGTCGATGTTTAAGTAGGGAAGCATGTCCTTAGTGAGCAGCTTCGAATGGGCACCCAACCATAAAATAAAAGAGTGTTCTGGAGTAATGTAAGATCTCCAAACCTCAATAGCCCAGGCCTTCTTCACTGCTTTCAGCCGGAAAAACTCATACGCACCTGGGACATAAAACTGGCCAGCAGCAGTCCACGTCCCCAGTCTGTCCACGGCTTCTTGGACTGTCCGTTCAGGCCCTGTCAATTGCTGTCTGATATTGAGCATCTTTCTGAGCAAAGGAGAGTCATTTTTCTTTGCTGTACAATCCGAAATATCCTTTCCTCGAAGGTAGATTTGATTCACCCACTTAAAATTTCCACTTGAATTACATGTTGCCATTTGGTGTTCTCTTAATTAACAGGGAATTGTATGTTATAAAATATACTTCAATATATTTTCTACCATCTAACTGTAGTTTAGTTATAGATGCGATTAACTTTTAGATTTTGCACATAGGGTATGACCACAACAAGCGACTACTTGCTTACATGAATATTTATGCTGTCAACGAACAGAGATATACCTGCATCATGATATTTGTGAAATATTGAGTTTTAGGCACAAGGAGGAAATGCATTCATAACAAGGAAATATTGAGCTTGGCACAGTTCTCTGCAACTCAGCAAATCCTCCTTGGTCAATTATGCAGGCCCATAGCTTTTCCCATGACTACCTCATTAATCAGGTCTTTAAAGATTAGGCGCTCAATGTCTAACACCAAGGCTGGGATCTCACAAATGTATTCTGTCCAATCTGCCGATTGATGCATCATATCTTCCATTAAGATTCTCACAAAGCCATCATCCTCGTCATCATGGCTGCAATCTTGCTTTCTCTGAAGACGATTCAGCTCCAAATGAACTTCTTTTGGAAGCTCTTCTCGGCTCAACTTTTTCCTTCCCAGGTTGAATAATCCCTGTAATGCAAATTTGCGGACCAGAATTTCGTTGACTGTATCAAAAACAATTTTTCTGTGAATTTTCTGATTAAATTTTAACTGAGCATTCTCGTCTTCAAGTTCTTCATTTTCCAGCTTAATGTTTTGCTCAGTTCGTTCAAGGACATCAAACAAGTCGGTGTTGATCAGATGGTATGATGAGTGGTGCTGATTGACTGTTGGGACTGATATTACGTCTCTGAGGAGTCCTGATGCCAGTAATATCTTAGTAATATATAGCAGATCTGGATTGGGGCTCTTGTACATAAATGCATAGTGGTCTAGAGTATCTTCACAAGGAGCGGGGTTCAATAATCTAAGCTTATGGACCAAGTCCTCAATCATATCTAATTTCCTCTGACTCTGCCCATGTAGTCTTTTCTGATCCGGTAAACCATTTAGATTCTCTACATACCATTCCGAGTCGTTGGAATTTGGACTTTTGTCATCTGTTCAGGTATTGACAAGACACAACATCTATTAGTGAAAATATGCATTTGCTATGTAATTGCACATGAAAATAAAAAATTGTATTTGTATTGTGGATAGATGGGGTATTCTCCTCTCAGATTCATTATGTACCTAATTGTTCATTTCGTTTGGATAAATGATGCCTCTGTGTTCACTTTATCATATGCTGGAGTTTTCCATATGAGATTCAAAATCACATTAGTCTCAAAGTACAGTATTTTCTGTGCGGTTCATTTCTAATTAACAACAAATACCATTGCTCTAATAAAGGTTAGAGTGACCAAAAAGGTCCGTCTTTGATAATAAAGCAGTAATGGGGGATTACTTCAATATCTTATTTTTCTTCTATATTCTTTTCTCTGTGTTTGATTGTGATACTGTCACATTGATGACAGCTGGTCTCATATGACCTGCAAATTATGTGGTGGACTGTTAACTGTCTAAAGAATAATATAAAAGCCTTACTCCTGTTGAAATGTACATAAATACAGGGAGGATCTATATTTGATTACGTGTCACTCTTGTATTGGTTCATTTTCTGTAATATTCATATCACTTATTCTTCTGTTAGTACAGTTTAGCCTTCTTACACATTTCAATGTAATTTATTGGAGTAGTGACATACAAAATGGATGTTACTTAGAGAAAGAGCAATACCTCTAAAAGCAGTTGAAATCTTCTTGACCGGAGATGGCGAGTCATCTCTGCAAAATGCCACATCAAGAACTGAGACAGGACTTGGTTGTTCCAGCATAGTCGTTGCAAGTTCAGCTGTTATTGTGTGCTCTCTGAATCTTGTTGCAGATCTCTGAAAGGCAAAAAAATGAAACTTGTCAACTAATGAACTAGAACAACAGGCCGGGCACTAAGATAAATCACACTTACCCTATGTATGGGGTCATGGTGCTGTTTGGCATTCGTCTCAAGGGAATGAGCGAAGCTTATGACCTTTGTTTCAATCTGTGAGACGAGACTAATATTGCTTTGTGACATCACAGAAGTTGTATCACTTCGGTGACTAGAGTATCTTGTGTCACCACTGTGTTCGCTCAATTGGTCATAACCATGCTTCAGATCGGTTGATATCAGGTGGAGTTTTCTATTTGAGTAACCAGATGCTGCTACTTGCTTACTACATTTCTTTTTAATCATGCCCGAGTCAGAAGATGGAGTGGTGGGATGAGATTGCCAATCTATTACTTGCTTCTTTTGTTTTAATCTTGGATTCACCATTCCAGAACTCCTTCCACGAGTAGCACGGCTTTCTACCTTAATGCATTGAGGTGCTTTTGAGGTTTGCTGTACTTCTGAAGTTCTCAAATTGGTCTTCTTAGCAATGGAACGAATCCAACTAGGATCTTTCAGATTATTCCTTGGCATAGAATCTTTTCCTGGATGTTTGTGAACTGAATTCTCCCGGTTATATATAGAATCCCGAGCTCTGAGTTTTCGCAAATGCGATGTATCTTGAGCTGGGACCGGAGAAGAACTTGAAATTCTAATTTTGTCAATCACTTTGGCTGGTTTCATGATCATATTAGAAGGCTCTAGTCTCTTTGGAGGGGCGGCCTCCTTCATGGTGGGAACTTGGTGGTTACTCCGTTGATCCTGCCACGTGGACAATCTAAAATCCATATCAGAGATGCTGTTTTCCATGCTGTATCTGCTTGTTTGAGATGCAGATTCAGTGAGGTCCTCTTTTCTTTTCTCCAATCTTTGTCTTGTTTTATCCACTGCTTCAAGAATATGTTTTAGGGCCCTGAGGTCCTTCCCAGATTTCACAAATTCTGTTATCCTTTTCTCAATCTCGCCATAAACAGTGGAGGACATATTTGAGGTAATTGCAGATGATTTCCTACTTTTCAAAGCTTGCTTTCGAAAGCTTTTACTAGTATCTGGCTGTGTCCATGGAGCTGGTTCAGGTGGAAACCTTGAGCGTGAAGTCTGTTTTATGACTGAATTGGCATTACCCAAGTGTGGCAAGGCAGGATCCTTCTGCAAAACACGTGGGGAACAAGGATCTTGAGTTTGCTTGCCCATGCCAGCTGGTTTTGGCGATCTTGAAATAAAATCTGTGCCAGCACATGACTGGATCTTTATAATCCTGCTCTCACTAGTGGAAATAACATCTGAGAAGGCTTCCAAGCCCATTAGCTTTTCCACGACACTGGGCGATCTTTTGTTACTTCCTAGTTCTTGGTCAGAGGGTAGAACTTGGCTGGAGTCCTCATTTCCCATATGCAGATCCCTTAAAAGAAAGTTTGATCGTGATTGGAGGGATGGACTCTTCATAGAACTGGCTCTACTGTCCAACGATAACCTGGGATGTTCTTTGAGCTGAATGGTAGACTTCAAAGTATCTCGTGATTCTCTCTCATCATAAGAGAAACGAGGAAGTGCCAGCCGCTCATCCTTGTATTTCTCTGTTACTTCATGGAGCTTACAAAGATCGTGAATTGATCCATCAGAAACAGCAACCCCTGACTGTCCACTTTTGAATTGCAGAGAAGGCCTGGGAGAGTCAATGTGCTTCAACACAGAGCCTCTTCTTTCATCTTTAGCCCTAGATTTGATGGACAAGCCACGGGTTTCTCTATACATTGAATCCTTCACTACATCTTGGAGATCAAGGGACTGCTGGCCCGTGGCAAATGAAGTATTTTGTTCTTTCATGGTTGTGGTTTGAAGTGGGGTTTCACGAATTTTCGTTTGAATGAACGAAATAGCTTCTGGTAGAGCCATTTTATGGGAATCAAATGATGAAAGCATGGAAGAACAAGAGGAAGATGAACAGGAGGCTTGGGATGATTCAAAGGAGACTCTTAACTCTTTCTGTGCCTTCTCCAGATCTTTTTCCTGCAAATGTAAGTCACATAATTTCCTCTTGTCAAATAAATGATTGGTTATGCCAAACATGGGATCTTGTTCGATTTCTTAAAAAAATTCACATTAGGAACTTGTTCAGAATCTTACCCTTGCTGTTTTTGTTGCATGTCTAGGGTCCATATTGTGGTGATCACCTTAACAAGCACAGAATTTTTATAATGTTAAGACAGTGTTGGCAGTGATGATAAAAATTAAACTTGTTTCATGATTGAAATGTGGAAAAAATAAGGGTATAGTCGTATACAGGCTATACCTATATGATTAATTTTGTAAAAAGAAGATGAAGGTTAAGTATCAATAATCATATATAAAATTCACGATGTGTTGTAGAAAGATGGTAATTAACAAACTATGATTGCATTGCAAGATTTTTGTGGGAGTTTCAACTTATTGAATGTGCTGTTTAACTCAGTTTCAACCATCTTATAAGAGAGTGCTGATAGCGCAATGCATTAATGAGTTATAGCTGAATATTAGATGCAATTTTTTTGCTTTCTGTATTATTATGCTAAAAGGATCACTTCCATATAAAATGCACATAAGATAGGATCATGGTGAAGGCAGGAAAATTGAAACCTATCAGCCCCTACCATTCATGATACTTATACAAGTGTTAGTGAAGATGAATTCATAAAACTGTACCTGTGTGTGTCAAGAAAAAGAAGAAATTTTTTTAAATAAAAATGCATATTGGAATCTTAACTTTCTGATTGCAAAAAGAATCACCTGGAAGTAGTCTTTTGGGATTTTGGCTGCCAACGCGCCGACATGTTGGGAAATGGTGGCGATCAAAGAGCTGAAATATCCCATTCATACACCCTGTCTGCTTCTGCAGATCCTGGTTTTTGTCTGTGAAAGAAGGTAATACTTTTGCACACATCTCTGTTTCTTTTTCTGATGCCAAATTTCAAAGTTGGAATTTTGCTCGTTCTATCTTGCGTCTTCAATGAATTTCAATAGTCCCTGCCTCTAAAACTCTACTGGAGTTTCATTTACAGGAAGATAGTTACCTGATTCAAAAATAAAACGTGTAGTTCATATAAACATGCAATATAAAGCTTCTAAGGAATTTTCGTTTCGTCAGAAGAAAGATTTTTTTTTTTTTTTTTTTTTCCTTATTTAGGTTTTAAGGGAATGGAACTGTGCAAGAATTCTATGCAACAGGAGAATCGGAAAGACAGTACTCACAGCAGTGCAAATCATTTGGGTGATGACTTGTGTGCCTGGTATTAAATAATAGCTTTTTTGGGTTCCAGTGATCGTGGCGGACAATGTTTGCTGTTTAGTACCACAAGGAATAAATAGGGAACAAGGGATGGACCAGAACCCAACAGTTTGTTGTTCTCAATAAATTTGGGGTCGACCACATGTCTCTAGGTAGAGGTCTCAACAAAAACAGAACCGAGTGCAAACCGTAGGGAAAATGTAGACTGGGGGATTTCTTCAAGAACAAATGGAAACAAGTTACTTTTTGTCCTTTGGCTCTTCCAAGACAAGGTTCCCAGTGCCCACTGAAGGGCTGGAGTTTTTAGAGATTTATGGGTATGCAACTATATATAAAGGCTGTATCTAATTTATCTGCTGAGAGAATGTGGGTCACACCTGGCGTGAATATAGGGCATAGTAAACTGATCAATTTCTTCATTTCATGTGCACTATATACTGTGCACGGGTCCGGATCCTGGACTTGTATATGGCCATGTCGATTCTTTGATAATGCACTTTTATTAGTGTACAGTCAAAAACCCCTCTCCAATCACTCTCTTCTGCAACTACTTTACAGTACTATCGCTAAAAATTTTGCTTTTTCTTTCTTCTTTTAACTTATCTAGTCTAGTCTAGTCCAAACATACCGAATATACCATGAGTGGTGAGTAACTCTTTGTTGTGCTCAAGGCACTCAGGATTGCTTCACATCATCAGTTGGCAGTTCAAAATTCTTCCGCAAAAAATTCAAAAGATGTTGCTAAGCTTATTATTGAGTAGCAATAATTGAATCAGATGCATCGCTTCCATTGCCAGTGAAAATAATCGACTGCTTGCTTGCTTTGTTGTCAAACTTCAAAATATTAATTGTTTCCTCTCCTTAGTCCATGTCATTATGCCTCTCGTGTAAGTTGAAATATGATTAGAAATTTCGGATAGCTCTGAGCTTCACGAGAAAGTTATATTGGATCAGTTTATTTTAAAAGTTCTTTTAAGTACTTAAAACACTTTCAAAAAATTATCCAAGCGGATTCAAAAGCAGCTTTTTGGTCTCAAAACAATTTTAGCCTCCCTTTAGTAATCCCCAATTTCATTAGCTTTATTGAGACGTGGTTCCACATAATTATGTTTGTTAAACTTGATGTCGGACTATAATTGATGCAAGTACACATTCTGGGATCGTAAATTTATCATTAGAGGAATAAAATCTTTAACGGCATGTTAGATATGTAGCACCATACAACACAAGTGACAAGATGTTAACTCTCTATATTTTTTACCCCCTACAATCCACCTTACACTAATTATTGATTCATTTTGACAGATTTGAATGGAAGACTTGCTTTGTATAATGAGTAATTTATGGCTGCTATTTTAGAAAGAAAAAAAAAAGTCGAGATAGGGACCTGCAATTAGAAGTCAAGTTTAGATGATAAGAATATAGCTGTTTTTGGCTCTTCTCTGTGTCGTTTTTGGGGGATGAAATATCCCACTGGTCAACAATTGCCTGCTTCTTACCTTTCATTAATTAATGTTTTGTGGGTTTGTCTTCATACAATCAAAATCAAAGTCTGATGCAGAACTTACCAATATTTGAGATTAAATAAGTTTTTATTGAAATTGACTAAATAAACAGTATTACTGTCTTTTCAAAAAAAAAAAAAAAAGAGAGTCGTGAAGGATTGGACATCAAGAACACAGTTAATGAAGCAGATCCTAACTAAAGAGTCAATTATGATCAACAAAGAAGAAAATAAATGAAATAAAGCAAAACTAAGAGAGACATAAACTGACGGATTTCTGTGCTCGTATCAACATTTTTGTCCATGGAAGTTATACCGACAAAATAGCTCATGCTTGGTAGGGATTAAAATTAAATTTCTGCTGTCCAAAAATGACTGTCTAACTTGTTGTACATCTAATTATTTATTGACACATCACTTTATATTAACATGTAACTTTTTTTCACTGTAACTTGTACTTTAAAATATGTGTAAAATGATGTGTCAATGAATCATTGATGGACGGCAATTTGGATAGCCGATTTTGGAGAGCAGATCTCAACTCATGAAATATGTGCTTGAAATTAATTATCAATTTTGACTTAGATATACCAAACAGGGCTATAATCCAAACTCGAAAGGTGTTCTTGAAATCACTGAAAATCACTTGCGGGTTTGATTTTCATTGGGATTGCCGATGGTATTTCTTTTGGCAATCAATGATGGCACCTCCACAATATGGTGTACTGGAATTGTCCATCGCCACTACTTTTATTTATTTTTAAGATTATTAACGATAAGTTATTTTTAAACTGTTATTTTATTAGTGAAAGAATTTTTTGAAATTAATATTTAACCTATTCTATTTTCTTTATTTATTTACGGAAATTCCCTCGACGAATTAAATTTCTAATTACTAAATAGGAAGAATAAAGGCAAAAAAAAAAAAGTGTTGTACGAAAGTTCTTAAATTTTGAGGATATTAACTAAACGTGAGACTTTAAAGTTTAGGCTGCATGGCTCATATTCACTTGCTTAAAGATGAGTAGGCTTTGAAGGCTACTTTTTTATAATGATGTTCCAATAGAATTGGATATCAACATCGTAGAATTAGCTGTCAAGCAATATCAAGTTAGGTTATTTCACGGCAAATTTAAGAACATGGCATCCATGTGCTATTTTTAGTTTGGTTGTCAAAGCACATCAAAGGTTTGCTTGTGCAAATGTTGCCAATTAAGACAAAATATGGATAATTCATAACGCAAACCAAGACACTCTAGTAGTAGCGAGTGCTTGTCTTTCAAGAATACGAGGGCAATTTTTGTTTAGTTGAGTTTAAAATGAGCGTTTATATATAAAATTTATGGTATACAAAATCTAGCAACAATGG
>CAIGRB010152996.1:67470-91046 GCA_903798255.1 Fraxinus quadrangulata | reverse complement strand
TTTTTTTTTTAAAAAAAAAATGCTTTATTGGGCACTAAAAAAGGATCATATCCCACTTCTTTGTCAAATCACCTAGATTTGTGAACAATTATGCATTCAAATAGGGAGGGAGTCCCGGGGGTAGTGATGCAATACCAGTCCCCCAAATCAGCCTTTAACTACTACGGTCAAACAGTGGTGTCTGTCGTGAAATAGTCTATAGTAAAAAGAAAATATACGAGATATTATATTGCTTAGTCTACAAGTGAGATCAATGAACAAATGAGACGTGAAAAGCTCGACACTCTTTTAGCCTCTTTATCACGACAAGTAAGAGATACATGTGAATTTTTTGTACGTTATATAGTCAAATTCTGTATAGTATAGCATGTCAAGTACGCTCGATAAGTAATAAGAAAGTTGTTTCAAATTCTCAATGTGAAGTAAGAATCCAAGATCAAGTGGGCATTAAGGAATGATACTTTGGATGGTGGGTTGGGTTTTTAGAAGAGCAAAATAGTTCATAGATCCAATTAAGCTTGGGATTTAAGAAACCTACGTATAGTAATGTTGAAATCTAGTTTCATTAATGAAGCAAAATAATGTGAATTTAAAAATTATGTCTTCAATAAGTCAATATAAGCAACTTATAAAAAAAAAAGCAATAGGTTGGATGATCAAGCTTTGTTTGAAAATTATGTGAAATTTACGCGTTTTTCCAAACTCGTCTATTTGTTTAAGTTTCCTTTATTGCATTATCTTTTGGCGTTTTTAATTTTTTTTAAATTGTGTGCATGTCCACGTGAATATGTGTGCAAAATGGAGTTGAAATTCTCACTTAAAAGTATATTTCTACTCATAAGTTAGAATAACTCTCATGTACATGTGTCGACCACTTAATTAATTTTATTTGACGGTATTTCTTATTATGATTTTACTCAAAACAGGGTGATCTTATCTCGATTTTGCTACTTTTGGAGACTTGGCTCCTACATTTGTCATTCCATTCCAATATTGATGATTGCTTAATATCTCAGAATAATTTACTCAGTACACACCCTGCATTATCCCACTGATTTTTGGTGTCACATTACCAGCAAAAGGTAATAATAATTGAATGCTTTAGGCCAACTGGTCTTGGATTGTACATTATGGCAATATGTCACCATGCTTGTCCTTGCATTGTAATCACTAAACCACGTCTTTAGTTCATTGTGTGCCCATCTATCTTGATGCCATAGATTAAATACGACTAGCGTGACAAAATATCTCGTATATTTATCTGTTAAGTCTGTTCAATTTCATTTAGTCTAATGTACTACATAGATCATAAATAACTCTATTCTCATGTATTTGTTGAGGTCAAATGGACAGCCGTAATTTTATTAATTAAGGGATATTTATATTATTTAGTCTAGTCTTACATACCAAATTTACCCATATTACTTTATTGTGATTTCAAATCGCATTCTAAAAATCGATATCAAATTCTTAAAAACTTAAAAAGTGACTATAATCAATGAAGCCTTAATTGAGTGATGATCTTCATCTAAAGTCTAGATGATCATCGATTTATAAGATATTGAAATCATTGCCACGTTATTGTGACACTGTCACATAGATTGATAATCATCTAGACTCTATATGAATTATTATTATTTTTAATTTCTTAACTTTTTCTTTGTTCTACTTTAAGCATGCCAAAATTATGGAATCAAATCACTCTCAAGATATAGGAGACATCTGAATCATACAAATAGAGTAAATAGTAACTTCAAGTATTAGGTCAATATTTATTATCCAACCCTTGCTTCAAGTTCCAGATGTTTTGACATTCATCTGTTGGTACCAAGTCCCAAAAAGATCCAGAGACTTTTAGGCCCAGTTTCTAACCAACCTGTTTACACTTACGGTGCCCAATTGACACACAAGTGTAATCAAATAAACAGTACGTATGTGGGAGAAATTCTGCATAAATGACTGATAAAAATGACAAATAAGCATGTTCGATAACAATATTCTCGTATATTAGAAACAACAGAATATACTTCAAAGTCTCGTCAACCTGAAAATTTTAAACATGTCAAATATTGTCATCGACCAGCTGAATCCATTTGCCATAGTAACTGACAATACAAAGCAGAAGCTGATGAGTAAACAACACAATCATTTCATATTCCTCTATAAATAAGCATCTCTACATTCAAAACAATGACAAATGCCGGTCATAATATTACCAGAACATCTATTAAATACAACTCCTGGACCTAAACTATAAATATAATAGATGAAGATATTTAGATATTTATTAGTAATGATAAACAACAAAAAGAATGGGGGAATCCAATGTACTCAATCTCAACCAAATTTTTACTTATTATTTTAAGGCCACCATTAAGGAAAAGAGGGAGAAAGTTTAGGTGGGAACAATCTGAAGGTCCATTATTGGATTTGGTTTTGTTATACGAAGTATCATCTGCAGCAATATGTCGAAGTAATGTTGTCCAACTATGTCATTCTTTATACTTGAATCAGCCATGTCTAAATGCTTCCACCTTTTCCATATTCCCTGATGTAAAAGACAAATACCAGAGAGAAAAATGATATTGTCGCTCAAGTTCATGGATCCCACGAGCAAGCAGGGAACAGGGAGGTTTCTCTAGACTGATTGAGTGGACACATTCTGAAGAACCTGAGAGTAGAATCTCCAAAACACATTTGTTTCATCTATAGCACTTTGACCGAATGGATGTTGCTCAACATATTTCCTTACATCGTCACACATCAACATATCTTCCAAATAAACTCGAAGATCACCTCCGGAACCTGTAATGAATGAGTATATTATACAAGCAATCTTCCATACAATGAACTAAGAAAAGGGACAGCACTGTGTATAGCCTTCAGTTGATAGTCAAACCTTCATCAAATAATTTGTGAAAATATATGCGCAAAAGTGCTTCTAAATTAAAAAGGCAGAGCAAAATCAGAGACTGAAAAATTCAGTATTCAAAATATGTTGCTATCACGAAGTGTACTAAAGCTTCATTCAGAACTTGGCTGGCTATTTGAGCTCATACTTTCATGTCTTTACATGTGAAACCTAGCCGCAGAGTGAAGTGACACGGGTTTGAATTCCATGCACAAATTCTTTTTCCGCCATAAATGTGAAACAAATAATTCATGGGCATATCCTAAATTGAACTTTATTTTGTGTGTACCTACCTGTATTCTACTCTTGTGGTTTTGCCAAATTTTAGAGGGACGAAAAATTACACTGACCTCCCTTATCAATGACAAACTCCAAACAGAATACAACAATGAAAAACCAGCTGACACATAAAGAACAAGGGTTTTGCTACACGGACAAGGCCACGTAGGCCCTGTCCATTTAGATTAATCCAAAGAACAATATGGAAAACAATCTCACCTAGTGAATTATCACTTTTATCCTGGTAATGGAAGGAATGTGGAAAAATTGCAGTGTGTAGCTAAAACAATGAAAAACAAAAAAGCAAGAATTAGGACACAAACTTAACTAACAGAAATGGAGAAAATGGAATAACCTGACAGAAAACGTAGAAAGTAGCGAGAAACTTACAGGATTGAGCAAGGCCTTGTAAGGAGAATCATCCAACAATAATGTGTTCGATTCATTATAATATCCCTTCTCCCAAGGAAGATTAGGATAATCTTTTTCCCATATTTTCTTTAGCTCCTTCATGACCAAGGGTTTTTGCACGTTTTCAAGAGTTTTGTACCCCGTTTGAGTACTATGCGACATATCCTGCAAAAACATGTACAATTACAATTCAAACTTATGAATTCTAAATCCGAGAGTAAAAATCAACCAATACGAGTTGAATAAGGTTGGGTAAGTTTGACTGCCTAAGTTAACACACCTCGAGCATCCAATCGCACCTATATGAGTTGAATAACCACTCACCAAAAACATTCATATGGTTCAGTAATTATGAGCCTTTTGTAGCCCTGATGACATGGACAGGAAACAAGATGGACATGTCAAAATGCAGTTTTTCAAAAAAGTACTGATACGGTCATCCCCAATACGTTGATTAGAATAATTTTTTTTTTTATTTTTTACATTGTGAAGTAAATTTACTTTTGTTAATTCCGTCGTGTCTACAATATATCAACAACATTTAGACAATGTATCTCTCAGTGTATTGGTAATGTATCCACCAGCATGTCAGACTTATTGTTGTATCCAACTCTACAAAATAAAAAAATAATTTAGACACACTGCCTAGCATTTTCGACACGTGCTGGCAACGTGTTGACGTCTAACAAGATGTATCTTTGATATGTTAACAATTTGTTGACAGTGAGCTCAACTGTGCAAAACTAAAAAATAATTTGAACACACTTCTTAGCATTTTTGACATGTGTTAGCAACGTGCCAGTGTCGTGTTGTCGGTAACAGGAGGGTGTCAATGCATCCTAGTTGTAGCAATGCCGTAAATAAAATGATAACAGTACCGCTTTACTCTCTCCAAAATGTTTTCTTGATGCCAAGTAATTTTTACCATTAAAAACAAAACAATACATTAGGCATGGTGAAAAATATATTTTTTGGATGTACATCCTTTTATTTTGATAGTTGTGAAGAAGATTACCCAACAAAACAGCAGTTTGTGTTGTAGATCTCCCAATAAATAATTGGCAAAGTTCTCAATAATTTTCCTGCACATCAAATATATAGCTAAGGTTAGTGTTAGAAATTTATGGAAGGGAAACACACAGCCAGTTAGATAGCCAGCTAGCTAAGAAATTAATGTTAATATTTCTTAAAGAATTTGTTTACTCTTGGCAAATAGAAGACAAGACATAGCATAAGAAATACAACATCAGAAATAGCACAAAGTTCAATGAATACTTGGATCTTGATGACCATATGCCCACATCAAACTTCTCGAAGCAAAACTTCAGAAAATCATCACAGGAGGGTCTCTTGAATACTACAAGAGCGAAGTGTTGGTTGATTAGGTTTTAATAACTAATTGGTCATCCTAATATCATCATAAGTTTATATCATAAATAATTTCACAACATTGATAAATATTTTATTCTCACCCGCCCGTCCCCAGATATATGCATCCGCAATACAGTCTTTTGGTGCTGGCATTACAATGTCTGCAAGTAGACCATTGACATCCAGGACAAGAAGTTTTCTCCTAACACATGCAACTGGTGCTATTTCCAGATATAGACACGAATCATTTGACAAGTGATCTTTCTTCACAATAGATGATGAGAGATGCTCGGTCAACTCAACATCAGATTCTTGAGCAGTGCTCTCGTTTTTGTTTAGCGTACCTTCATTCTCTAGTCCATTATTTACATTCGACAAGTTCTTACTTGACATAATATCTGATTGTTCCAAGCACTGAAGTTCATCTTTATTTTTAGTCTTCTTTTTTCTCTCAGTCCCTTCTGCAATAAGATTTCCAGTTGTCCTTGTATCAATTTTAGGTTGTTCGACCTGCGATTGTTCAGTTGAATCCAACACAAGATGACTGTTTTGAAAATCCTTATTGGCAATTGTACAACTTTTGCCAATGTTGGGTACTTCCAAATTATCATCCATCTGATCCATGATTTGCAGTCCACGTTTTTCATTAGCCTTCCTTTTCAGTCCCTTTTCTCTTCTTTGACTATCTCCATCAGGATTTTGGATTGAATTTGTATCCATGGTAGATGATTACGGGTACCTGTATGTCATTAGAGAACCACCAATTAACTATTCAATTTAACCTTCACAAACAATACTCTGTCACATGAATGCTTAGACACCCATAAGTAATTTCTAACCCAAAAATAAGCACAATCTTTGAAAAGTGTGGAAAATCACATGATTAAACAACATATAGGTCATTGTATCTTCTTATTTAGATCAAACTCGTGAGAAATAACTGCGATGGTAAAGGTCCCCATTTCATCATTCATATAAATTACCGAAAATGTCACCCATCAATTGTAGGCAAGTCACGTATATAAAATAAGAAAAACATATACACATTAGTCTTCTTAAATGCCAAGTAATGAAGTGGATAAGGAATTAAAACAGTAAACAATAGCATAAATCAACGAGTACATTAACGAGTTTGTCAATATACAAACTTGCAATGGAAAAGGCAGACGATTAGAGAAAGTAAAGTCTTTTCCATACCTAATAAAAAGACCCGCGAAGCTTCTTTCAAAATTAATCAGTGAATTGATTGTATGATCATCACAGGTTAGTAAAAATTCTGGGAATGACGAAAATGATATTCACAAGAAACGTCTTTATAAGTCGCAATACTTACTTATTCAAGCACGTTTCTTCAACCCTCCGCAAGTAAACCAACAGATTCAACCCCTGCAATGGCACAAATTGGTTCCTTCATTCTCCGCAAATCGTGCAGAATTATGCAACAGAAGCAATATAAATAGAAAGCAATCTCTGCTGCAGAATTTTGAAACCTCAACCCCTCTCAATTCTGATAAATCGTGATAAAATTAAGCATATACGTATAAGAATCACCTTGCGCTGTATGAACTTTTGCAGAAGAGGAGAAACAGGGCCGCAGAGCAAGAGCTGTATCCTACTGTAGACTGGGATGTTTGAAAGATTGTGAATTTTGGCAAATTTATATTGAGTAGTTAGTATGTTCCGATCGAGTAATGATGTAGAGCACATTTTATTCAGTTTCGGTCATGCTATTTAATACCGGCGATGCTCTTAAATTATCGTTAGCATCGGTGGGACTTATTTGAAGTGGGATCCATTGTTACTTGTAATAGATTGTATTATCCGTTCGATAATATGTGATACTATTATATATGAAGTAAGCAAATAAAATATTGAATGACCAAATCGAGGTTACATAAAACTTATAACAAGATTTCAAAATGTTAAATAATGATACGTAACATCAATCTACGTGTTTTCAAGTAATTGGTCGTCTTAATTGTGGCTCGTCTTCTTACTTTTAAGATAATCAATCAATTAATGATACTTGAATGCTACGTAAATTGATATTAGCGATGGTAAATTGCATTACTCTTGAAATGTTAGGATGGTCTTTTATTCAAAAATAACTTTCTTGAATTCTCTCTTTCTTCTGGTGTCAAAATGGGTAGGCATTTGGACTGGGCTGCCTTCATTTATGTCAATGTAAATGTGTAACATAATCTTAAAATAAGGCTCAATTCATATCTCGTTTTATCCTTCAAATCTTTTAATAGGACCAACCTACTGACCTACAAATATTGTGGTGTAAAATTGGACGGGTCATGTTTGGCCCGTTCAAATATGGCCCATAATTTGAGTGGACCGGTCCACTGGCCAGTAACTGAAAACTTCGGATGAGTCCAATTTAAATGATCGAGCATGATTAGTTACTGTCGTGTCATCGAGCATGTGTTAATATTACAAAATTAATAATAATAACGAGAAATTTTGAATTTGAATTTTAAAGAGTTGATTGACGATTAGCTTTTAAAGAAAGTTGTCAATTCTGTATCGTGGATCGATTCAAACTGCCCAACCCATTATTACACCCGTATGATTATGAGAAAAAAACTTTTATTCTATCAATCAATTTGATGGTTTATCTATTCAAAACTTAATTAATTGAGAGTTAAATAAATTGATCGGGCTATGTGTACAGATGCTAGTTGACAGAAAAAATACAGATGAGCTGCCTAGTGAGCTGGCAAGCCAACCTTCCCGTCAGAAGTTTGTCTCCTTCCTTTGACCTTGCTTGCCAAGCCGACGGCGAGCCTTTCAACTTGCTTCCCCACACCCACCTTCCCCAAAAAGAGAATTAAATAATACTGTATTAGTCTCTATAATTCTTCTGAAATTGTGAAGGAGCATCATGAGGTAAAGATTTCAACTTTACTTGGAGTGCGACTGAGTATTTGTGTGTAATTTTTGTTCAAGTAGAAACACAATTAGGGAGGTATTAGTTTATGGAGCTCATAAAATATATTTCAATGCTTGGACTGGATTATTCATGGCTTGCGACGTCTGAGAGATGATATTCAGAGTTCAGGGATTATAAGAACAACAAGAGTCCATTCAAGCAGTTGGCTCACATTGGTTTCCCGGAGTTCGTGAAGTGCTGATTTCGTCGTCGACGAAGTTGGGCATCTCCATCTTTGTAGCGGGTGAGTTTTTCTTCGCCGGCAGTCGACTTCAGATCGACGGAGATAGTCAGGGAAAATGTAGAAGAAGATGGGAGGCGGGGGTTTCAGATCGATGGAGATAGGTAAGATTCGCGGGTTCAATGTGGAGAAGAAAGGAGAAATGGGAGGCGGGGGTTTCTTCCACTCAATTTTCCCTCTTTTCCCTCTTACTTCCACCATCAAGTTTCCCTCTTACTATGAGAAGAAAGGAGAAATGGGAGGCGGGGGTTTCTTCCACTCAATTTTCCCTCTTACTTCCACCATCAATTTTCCCTCTTACTTTTGGAAGCCATTTTTTTAATGGAGAAAAATCCCCAAAGTCAACAAATTTTAAATTTCTGTATGGCTTCGGTCAAGTGCCGTCTGTACGAGAGGCATTTTCCTAAATAGTTTAGCCCTTTGTTTGAACGCCATTATTTTTAAAAAAATTGATTTTGGAAGTGTTCTTTTAAAGAATGTGTGATTAAAAAAAAGGAGAATTTTTGAATTTATGTGTAATATTATTTTATTGAAAGAATATGTGATTAATAAGAAGAGAGAAAAATAAATTAAAACTTAATGGAAGTCAAACATGGGCTTAGGCACACTCATGCTAATATATTTCATATCCCCAATTAATCTTTACATTTGTCTCAACAAATACCATGAAAAACAATTTCATTTTGACGAGTAACGTCGCATTAATCACGCAAATGAATAGTTTGCATCAACATCATGAGCTACCCTTGTGTGAATTAGGATCTTTAGAGAGGCACGAGTGAAAGAATGTCCCCATAAAAACTACATAAAATGAGCGATTAGGTCATCTTTATTACAAATATTGTTATGCCTTGTCAACGAGGCTCAAACGATTGCCATGTAGCATCCCACGTGGAGCCATTGTGACGATGCACAATAACCGAAGCACACGTACAATGACGAAACCCCTAGCCGAAGCCATGTCATCCAAAGATCCCAAGCTTCTAAGGATTTCGGACCAATGAAGGTCCCAGATCTTTTGAGGATTTGGTGAATGAGACTGATGTGATAACCTACAGCCTAAACAAGTCAAATCATGTCATCCTATTCTCCGAAAGTATCAATACACTATAGGGCAGCTCCTCATGCTCAAGTGCTACTTAGGGCAAGTGGGTGGTGGGAAATCTGTTATGGGACATTCCAGTGGGTCGGATGAAGCCACGTGCGCTTCATCCAATGGTCATAGCTCAATTATAGTGTTATAAATACCCCCCTTTGTTTCATTTTAAGGCTAATACAATTCCAACTACTAGAAAACTTCACCGGTCTCTAGCTTTTCATATGCAATATTACTCCCTTATTGGAAGTTGATCTAGCAATATTTCATCTCGTTGTAGCGTTGATTCACTCTCGGAGCTTGCACACTTTGTTTGCTCACGTCTCATAAAGTAATTCCTCTTACATGGAGCTTGATTTCTACTTCCGTGGAAGCGATTAGGACCCAAATTTCTATTCTTATTTTTTGAGGTCAACAAATATAAATACAAGTATTAATAGATATAATTTTAACTTATTTTCAAATTTATATTTTTCAATCAATGTGACCTACCACGCCATTAAGTGATGGTCATGATTCTTTATTCAATTGAGAACATTATTTCATCATCAGTAAAGACGAATGAACAGACTGCACCTTTAGCCTCTTTAACGAAAAATTCCAATCCGTTCAAAACCAAAAGGAAATAACCAAAAATGAAGGAACATGAAGAAATGACACTTGAAGTCGAATTTGAATATATACTTGGTCATGTCCAAGCATTGTCTTCAACCAGCTGAATCAGTACGCTTTAGTGAACAAAAGTTTCAAAAATGACAAGTACATTCACCAATGACCATAAGATCTTTTAAATTCATCTCCTGGCCCAGAACTACAAATACAATAGAACAAAAAATTCAAAAAGAATGGGGAATACTACTCCACTCACCCTCAGCAAAGTTTCTATTTGTCAGTCTGAGGACAACTTTGAAGAACAAGAATTACATTAGATTGTGTATGAAGTAACTTTGTGCAACTGTGTCATTCTTTATAGTTGCCATTACCTCATCTACATGCTTCTGCTGTTTCCACCTTCCTCCATGTTGAAGACAGAGACCAAAAGGAAAACACTGATGCTCCTCAGTTTCATGGATCCCACGAGCAAGCTGGCAACAGGAAGCAGTCTCTAGAAAGATTTAGCCAATACACTCTCGAGAACCCTGGAGTAGAAGCTCCAATAAATATTTGTCTCATCTATAGCACGTTGACCGAATGGATGTTGCTCGACATATTTCTTTACATTGTCACACTTTAACATATCTTCCAAATAAACTCGAAGATTACCTCCAGGACCTGTGTTGAATACGAGTTTATTATAGAGGCAAAATCTTCATTGTGACAAACTCAAAAAATGGGGAAATACAGATACAGTGCAAAAATGCAATATAAAATAAAAAAGATTGAGCAAAGGAATTGATAAAAAAATTCAGCAAGCGTTAAAACAGCAGTTTTGAGCTGTATGTTGCCATCGTCATTGTACACTAGGGCTTCTTTCAGAACTTGGCTATCCATTGAAGATATCTAATTTCACATCTTGAAACATGAAACCTAGCCAAAGTGTTAAGTAAAAGAGGCTTTAATTCCGTAGGTGTAATTTTTTTTTATCAACCACAAATGTAATATAAATGTTTCATGAGCACTAAAAACCAAATAGTGGAGCCATGTCATTAACAGGGACTGCTCAGCACAACAAATAAATGGACTGTGTAAGATCTCAATACTTATGATAAACATGCAATCATTTTGCAAGCAGGGCAAATTTTTGTTGACATGGAGAAAGCAACAGAAGGGTTTTTGTGGTGAAAAAAAACCATTTTTCGTGAATCGAAAGCATCCAGTTTTTTCTTTCTGTTTATTTGGAGCCTTCAACCAATTTCATCTTGTATAAGACTTGGGGACAGAAATTTTCATAGATTAAAAATTTTGGCGGAGTTTATGTATGTATATCCAAAATTTAATTCTCAAGAAGCTTTTCAATATGTTCCAAAACCAATATTCTAATCCTTGATTTATTTTCATTAAAAATGGCCATTATGTGTCTTTAGGTTTGGCCAGATTCCAGAGAAGTGGCATCCTGACAGACTCCAAACAGAATACAATAATGAAAAAGCAACACACATGAGAGGAAAAGAATCTCACCAAGCGAATTGTCACTTTTATCCTTGTAATTGTATGAATATGGAAATATTGCAGTGTGCAGCTAAAACAAGCACAAACCATAAACAAAGAATTAGGACATATACTTTAACTAATAGAAACAGGGAAACTAGAAGGACCTGATAGGAAACAAGTGGTGAAAAGCTTACGGGATTGAGAAGGGCCTTGTAAGGAGAATCGTCCAACAACAATGTGTTCGATTCATTATAATATCCCTTCTCCCAAGGAAGTCTAGGATCATATTTTTCCCAAATTTTCTTTAGCTCCTTCATGACCAAGGGTTTATGCTTGTTTTCAAGAGTATTGAACCTTGTTTGAGTACTATGTGACATATCCTGCATAACATTGTTTTCAGAAAGTGCTTAAGCTAAATCAAAGTGTAAATTAAACATATATGAGCGAGCAATGTCAGGTACATTCAACTGCATGAGGTAACAAACTTCCAACACCTACATGAGTTGAATAACCTCTCACCAAAACATTCAGATTGTTCAATAAAATGAACATTCCAATTATTTGCATGCTGTAGAATGTAGCCTACATGCTGTAAATAAAATGATAACAGTGTCACTTTACTAGTGATCACATGTACTTTGTGGTACTTCTACGGTCAGTCATTTTAGCTTCCCTAATCACGTGCATAAGCTGCGAACTAAAGGGTTAATGTCCCAACAATAGAAGTTTGTAATTAAGATCTATCACTTGGGACTTAAATTCTTGCATCACTTTGAATAATGACGTGTGCGATAAGGCACATGATAAAAATGATAGGAAGAGATGAATTACAGTATTAATTGTCTATAAACAAGAACTGATTAATAAGATTGTTGAAGACAAAACAACATATTAGGTATGAAAAATATATAATTATGGAAATTTTGATGATTGTGGAGAAGATTACCCAACAAAATAGCAACTTGTGTCGTAGGCCTCCCAATAAATAATTGACAACATTATCAATAACTTTCCTGCACATCAAGTACATAGCTAAGGTTAGTGCAACAAAATTTATGGAGAAGAATAAACACCCAATAGTAGAACTGGTATAGAAGAGAATTCTAACATTTCTTTCAGAAATCCAGCCATAATGTAATATAAAAAAGAAAAAAGCACAAATTTCGATGTATACTTGGATCTTGATGACCATATGGCGACATCAAAGTTCTCAAAGCAAAACTTCAGAAAATCATTGCAGTAAGGTCTCCTGAAAACTAGAAGAGGAAAGTTATAGCGGGTTAGATTTTAATCACTAATTTAGCATCCTAATATTTGCATGAGGTTAAATCAAAAGTTGCTTCACAATAATGAGCACTATTTTTTTCTCACCTGCCCGTCCCAAGATACGTGTATCCGCTATACAGTCTTTAGGTGCTGGCATTACGATGTCTGCAAGTAGACCATTTACATCGAGGACAAGAAGTTTTCTCCTGACAAAAGCAACTGGCGCTATTCCTAGAAATGAATCATTTGATAAGTGATCTTCTTCCATCAAAATAGGAGAAGAGAGATGCTTGGTCACCTCCACGTCACAGGAAGAGCATGCAGTTGAATCTTTACCCTGATAAACAATATTTTCTTCTTCGTTCTCGATTTTCTCATTTTTACTAGACATCTCACGAGGAAGAGGTAAATGTTGGCTTTCACAAGAAAACATTTCAACTTCCATCTCCCTTGGCCTCTCCATAGGTGCAGATCCCAGCTCAGGGAATTTAGAATAAGATTTTGAATCAAAGTCAACTGGTGCCAAGGAATTCTTGTTTTTATTTAAGCCAACAGGTCTCATTGTATCATGCACCAAATGCAATAAAGAGGTAGTGCTCTCATTTGTAATTAGCTTACTGTCATTCCCTATTCCATGACTTGCATCTGGCAAGTTCAGATTTGACATAATATCCGCATTTTGAAGTTCATCTTTAGTATTAGCCCCCTTTTCGTTTCGTTTTCTCCATCTCCTTTTCCTCCGTGCTATCCCTTCTGAAAGATTTTCAGTTGACTTTGGACCCATTGTAGACTCTTCAGCGTGCAATTGTGCAGTTGACTCTAACTCGATAAGATTATTCTGCAAATCATTATTGGCTACAATAACAAGTTTTCCAAGGGCGGGATCTTCCAAAAGATCATCCATTTGACTGATGCTTTGAAGTTCACCTTTATTTTTAGCCATCTTTTCCTTCTGTTTTTTCTTTCTCTTTTTCGTCTGCACTGACCCGTCTGTAATATTTTCAGAAGACCTTGTATCCATTTTAGATTGTTCCACACACCATTTTGCAGTTGAATCTAACTCAATAAGATTATTCTGCAAATCATTATTGGCTAAAATACAAAGTTTGCCAATGGCAGGAACTTCCAAATGATCACGCATCTGATCTACGCTTTGAAGTTCACCTTCATTTTTAGCCTTCTTTTTAGTCTGTTTCCTTTTTCTCTGCACTGTCCCCTCTGTAATAATTTCAGTTGCCCTTGTATCCATTTTAGATTGTTCCACGTGCGATCGTGCAGTTGAATCTAACTCAATAATATTATTCTGCAAGTCATTATTGGCTCCAGTACAAATTTTTCCAATGTCGTGATCATCCATCTGATCCACGCTTTGAAGTTCACCTTCATTTTTAGCCTTCTTTTTCTTCTGTTTTCTCTTTCTGATTTTGCTAACCGCTGTCCCTTCTGTAATAATTTCAGTTGACCTTGTATCTGTTTTAGATTGTTCCACGTGCAATTGTGCAGTTGAATCTAACTCAATAAGATTATTCTGCAAATTATTGGCTACAGTAAAAAGTTTGCCAAGGACGGGAGCTTTTAAATGATCATCCATCTGATCGATGCTTTGAAGTTCACCTTCATTTTTAGCCTTCTTTTTCTTCTGTTTTTTCTCTCTCTTTTTCCTCTGCACTGTCCCTTCTGTAATATTTTCAGTTGACCTTGTATCCATTTTACATTGTTCGACATGCCATTGTGCAGTTGAATCTAACTCTATAAGATTATTCTGCAAATCATTGTTGGCTACAATACAAAGTTTGCCAATGGCTGGAACTTCCAAATGACCATTCATCTGATCCACGCTTTGAAGTTCACCTTCATTTTTAGCATTCTTTTTCTTTTGTTTTCTCTTACTCTTTTTCCTCTGCACTGTCCCTTCTAAAATATTTTCAATTGACCTTGTATCCATTTTAGATTGTTCCAAGTGCGGTTGTGTAGTTGAATCTAACTCAATAATATTATTCTGCAATGCACTATTGGCTCCAGTACAAATTTTTCCAATGTAATGATCATCCATCTGATCCACGCTTTGAAGTTCACCTTCATTTTTAGCATTCTTTTTCTTCTGTTTTCTCTTTCTCTTTTTCCTCTGCACTGTCCCTTCTGAAATATTTTCAATTGACCTTGTATCCATTTTAGATCGTTCCATCTGCGATCGTGCAGTTGCATTCTGCAAGTCACTATTGGCTCTAGTACAATTTTTTCCAATGTAATGATCATCCATCTGATCCACGCTTCGAAGTTGATCTTCATTTTTAACCTTCTTTTTCTTCTGTTTTCTCTTTTTGCTTTTGCTCAGCACTGTCCCTTCTATAATATTTTCAGTTGACCTTGTATCCATTTTAGATTGTTCCACGTGCCATTGTGCAGTTGAATCTAACTCAATAAGATTATTCTGCAAATCATTACAAAGTTTGCCATTAGCGGGAACTTCCAAATGATCATCCATCTGATCGACGCTTTGAAGAACACCTTCAATTTTAGCCTCCTTTTTCTTCTGTTCTCTCCTATTCTTTTTTCTCAGCACTGTCCATCCTGCACGAAGTTCAATTGGCTTCGTGACCATTTTAGATTGTTCAGCCTGTGATTGTGATTGTGATCGTGCAGTTGAATCTAACTCCATAAGATTATTCTGAAAATCATTAATGGCTGCAGTACGAATTTTGCCAATATCAGGAACTTCCAAATTACCATCCATCTGATTCATGTTCAGCAGTTCACCTGCTTTGTTAGCCTTCTTCCTCTTCCTCCTCCTCTTATTCTTCATTAAACTATCTCCAGCAGAATTTTGGATTGTGTCTGTATCCATGGTAGATGATAACCAATACCTGATGGCACAATTGGCACTACTTTCACAAGATGTTACTTCAAATCGTTCTCTAACTATTTTTGATATTCATTCCACTGAATTTTACATCAAAACGGTCTCCAACTTTGCCTTTTCTGAAGCATTCAAATTCCTTGACCTAACTTTCTGTGTCAAACCAGAGTAATAAGCAACAGAAACAAAGAAAATGATAAGGTTGGAAAGAAAAAAGAGATTTGGCATACCCAGTAAACTTTTTACATTATCTAGTGAAGTTACACAAACAAAATAATGAATATGGGTAAAGGGGCATCAAAAAACATTTTACTAAAGAACCAAAAAATAGCAGAAATTTCAAAAATTTTGCAAAAGCACAGATCTAAGCAACATTTATGTTGATCCATATTCTATTTTAGTAAATGAGAATGATCAACTAGCGAGAACTAAGCTGTGGTAAAGGACCAGAAGTTCGTTGTCTTATTCATTACTGAAAATGACACCCATCAATTTTTGGCAGATCAGTATATAAAATAATAAGTTCAAGACAATTTAAACAAGTTAGTCTCTTAAATGCCATTTACTGATGTCCCTCTTTAGGCTAGAAAACGGTATTCCAAAGGAAATACAAAGCGAAATATCACAAGCATTAGTTTCGTGCAATTTATTTGTAATAAATCCCATTCAGTTCCTCAGGAAACTATTAGACTTTGCTGGGATACTGGACTCAAGTGAGGGAAACACTAAGAAAACATTTTCCCAAGGTCAATTCTAAAGGAAATGACAAGTAAATGCACGCACGTGCACACTTGTGAAAATCATTTCAAGCTATCAATTTTTTTTCTTTTTTCAAGATGTTCAACTACATTGAGAAGTTTTAATTTTTAAATATGGCACTTACTTTATCAAGTAAGAAAGGTGTAACAATCCATTTTTACTGATATTGCTTTTTCTTTTCCCTTTCCTTCATTATTTTATACATTCAAACCGTCTGAAACTGAGGAAGACTATGACCTGCTATACAGAGTTCAGAACTAAAATTCTCTATTCATCTTTGTTGCTTACTTCCTACAAGTTTGTCTATTCTTGAATGAGGAACGCTACATGCACGTGCAGCTCCTAGGGCATGAGTCCCACCCTTCCACGTGCATGACCAAGTAGGTCCCAAGATATATAAATGTCATGAACAGTGAGGATTAAGTCACTTGAACGGCTTGCAAGATTAATGGAGGCCACGAGTATTTGGTAATTTCTTCCAGAAATCAAACAAATCACAACTAGAAATTTAATTCACAGAACCACTTATTTAAGTATCACCTTTATTTTAATCATATCCAATCAAAAACAATTCAAAGCACATAAATACAGTATGCAGTCACTAAGATGCCAAATTTATAGGCAAAACAACCTATCCAATAAACCTACAATCAACGTAACAAAAATAGTGGATAAGAAAATATTGAAATTAGCCATAAACATCCATCAACAAACCCCGACATATACAAATATGCAATAAAAAGAAAATCGAGCAGAGAAAGTGAAGTCTTCTCCTTACCAATAAAAACCGATGAATATTCTGTCCCAAAAAACCCAAAGGAGAAAGCAAATTCTCGAACGTTGAATCCCTAGAAATTGATGTGCTCAGCTCTATTCCCGAGATACGATGAAACACACACATCAGTACACAGACATAGATATATATCTGGATAGGTATCACATTCTCACGGGCGGTGAATGCCAAGAAGCCCGGAGAGTAGGCGCTTATCAGGAGAGGCGGAGCGCCGGAGAGTTTGGTGCTGCTATTCTATTGTACAGTGCCGCCAGGTTCCTAAACGAAACCGAACTAGGTTTTCACTTTTTATTTTTATTTTTATTTTCTCTGAAAACAGGTTTTTACTTTTTAGTAAGGAAATTGGCGAAAATAGTCCCATAGTTTGCTCATCTTACGTCTTTTGTCCAAATCTTTAAATCTTGACATAAATTCCAAACCTTGGCATTTATAGTATAATCAGTCCTTTTGGATGAACTGAGTCCGAAATTGATTATCTTTTATTTTTATTTTTTAAATAAAAAAATTGACAAATTTTCCCATTAAAATGAAAACAAAAATTACATTGCAATTTGCACGTGCAAAACCAATTTTGGAGGACCAGTTGCTTCAAGAATGCTAAGGCTTGTGACAAACTCGTTAATATTTAAACATTCGGACCATAACGCAAAATAGACAAATGTTTGAGAGAATAGCCCGCTTGAATGAACGACTGTTATTGGTTCCATTTGTAATTAATTGTTTTTTTTCTAGTATGTTCGATTATATTTATTTTTCATGAAAATTATCAATTTTTTATTTAAATTTCTATTTTGGAGTATTTGATTACTATTTTTTCCATTGAAAATATTTTTCAAATTTTAAAAAATATGTTAATTTTCCTTATTTTCAAGGAAAATATTTTTTTTTTGAGTAGGTTTTTGATTTTTTCAAAACAAGGAAAATATTTTTTTCAAATTTATTTTCAACTATAATATTCACACAATAAAATATTTTATAGATAAACTCAAATTTTTTTCATACTTTGAATCGTACATTCTTCAGAAAATTCACAATTTCAAAGTTTATTTTCTTCAATAAGAAAAAAAAACTCCTTTTAATAAACAAATTATTCAAAGTCCTTAATGTTTGTTGACCTCCAATTGCACTTCTGCTAACACACACACACACACACACACACACATATATATATATATATACACACACACACACACACACACACACATACATGTTTCACATTAGAATGAGTCGTGAGCATCAAGATCGTTGAGATAAGAGGGAAAAGGGGTGGTGATGATCATCACTTCAACGATCAAGTCAAATATTGGTACGAGTTGTATATAAAGAATTTGGTATAGGAGAGTCAAGCAAGCAAAGATTCGACCAAAAGTTTACATTTTCCTTTTATTGTGTGGCTATACTTGGCCATTGTTTGTCAATCATTGAAATAAAACTCTTTTTTTGTTAAATTCATTTTTAACCACACATTCTTATAATAAAATATTTTACACGTAAATTTAAGTTTTCTTCTTATCTTTTAATCACACATTTTCAAAAAAATCAGTATTTCAAAACTCATTTTTTTCCAAAAAAAAAAACTCATTTTAATAACTGTGAAACAAGGACTTATAAGAGAAGAATACTTGTGGAGAAAGATATTGGGTGTGCAGTCCTTTATCCATGGTTCGTGCTCTCATTAGTCCGCATTACTCGTTTAATTGCAGTAGGTTTCCTCTTAAGTGATGTTAGGGGTACATCACAATTTACATAAGTGTGTCCATCGTGATATACCAGTAGAATTATGCTTTCCTCTTTGAGTTTGTTTCCTTGTGCACTGGGGATTTCTTGCATAGTTTGATCCTAAAATTTTCTCTTGATCCTTGGAGATCAAGCACAAAATTCCAGGGACTTGATGAGGTAATTTTCTTGAAGACTACCTTATGATTACATGTGACTGAGAAGCCTACTTCAATTGTAATTGGTTCGTCTGAAGGAGAGTGTTGCTCGAAGAATGGATGAATGTCGTCATAGGCGAGAAAAGAGGCAAACACATCACAATTGACTAGAGGAGATGGCGAACACAAATCTAGCTACATCCCTTACCGTTGGGGGCTTATGTGACATTCGCTTCCATGTTGGTGCTTACGTTGGTGTAATGGCATAACTCTTAATTAATTTTGCTTTTCTTTATTTACCTCCTTAGATTTCGAACTTATGAAAGAGTAATGTTATTAATTATCAACATTGTTAAACGCATCCGTTTAGGTAACATTGAGTAACATAAATAATAAACATAATTAAATGAATTTTATATTCTGATTGGACTTATCAATCTTATTGTCGCATAAATTGATATTTCAGCACTACATGCTAAATAACACAATCCTTACAATTGCTCGTCATCGTAAATTGTTCTTTTAAATGAAACAATTTTTCTCTCGAAATTTCTTCACATCGAAATGGTTAGAAGAGCTGAGAGCTTCCATATGAAAGTTTGCTCCCTAGTCCTACCCAAAACATGTCAAATTTCAGGTTGCCGAAATATATAGCACTAGTTGTATACATTGAGCATAGATCTTAAATTTTGATAGAATACCATAACATGCTTTAAAATCCAAATGTAAAGTTCTTTTTTAAATCTGATTGAGTGAAAATACAACCTTAACTTACTCAAAAAGATAAACTGTCCAAAATTTGCTACATCAATTAATGATTGTCACATCATTTTATATTAAAGTGTTACATAATTTTAAGCACAAGTGGCAACGACTTGAATAAGTCAACTTAAAAAGATGCGTCAATCATTCAATGGATGGAAAATAAATTGGATAGCAAATCTCAAATTCATGGAACGAGTAAATGCCATTTTGTCCCTTGTTACTTTTGAAGTAATTCACCAAGACCAAGTCATCAAGGTTATCAACCTAAGTATACTTTTTAACACAGTTAACGCAAGTAAAAGCACCAAACCTAAAAATCCAAGCAACTAAGGGGCTGTTAAGGAGCTTTTTTCGCCGATTTTGATTGATTTTGGATGGCACTGTTTACGAGCGGTTGAAAAAAATCGAAACTTGCAAATTTTTTTGAGCACCAATTTTGAATAGTTTTTACCCAAAATCGATGAAGTGTAATTTTAATCATTTCATTCAACCCACCAAATCGACAAATTTTGACCGTTTCTCAAACACTTTCTCAATTTTACCCTCTATTAAATAATTATTACCAAATCTACCACTAAAAAAGGATGATCTTATATGTAATTCTTTCAAAACATTTCTTCTCTGCTCTTATCATATTTGGTAAAATTAACATTCAGATTTTAATTTAAATCAAGGTAAACAATTAATTTTAATCATGTATTTTATAAGACTCACAACTTCTTAATTACACATTTAATCAAAATTTACTAAAAAACTAATTTTAATCCGCTATATTTCTTCCAATTTTCTATGCTTAAATTGGAATTATGTAGTCTCAATAAAATCTGAAATTTTAAATTGAAATTATGCAGTTTCAACGAAATATGGAATTTGTTTTCCCTAATCCGATTCAATTTTCTCAGCTGTAATCTACAGGCTTAGGTACCAATTTGTGATTGTCTAAATTATTATTATTTTTCTTTTGGATTATTAGAAAATAAAGAATTTTTAATCTTCTTTATAGCTGCCGATCTGTATTTCGAGAGGTGTTTTTGCTGTTATTCAAGCCAGCTATTCTGAATATGAGATCACTTTTTTTTTTTTTTTTTTGTGAACACTGTGCGATTCCTTATTTTGTTCATTTAATCGAGTGTTTAGCTTGTTGCAATTTATGAAGTGGATGAAAGAATATATGTTTGATTTTATTTTTTAAAACTACTAAAATCAAGTTAATTAAATGAGTAGCCACCAAATTTTATCATAGGTTACTACTTGCTCACCGAAAAATAAAAGGTAACTGAATGCTCACTGAACAATTTATCTATTTACTCATCCATCACCATGATTATATTTGTCTGTATAGTTGGCAAAAAATTCCACGTGGCTCCAATTTGAAACCAGAAGGTGAACACGAAAGCTATTTTTGCTTCTTTTTTCTTCTTCCTCCTTTTTATCATTATTTTTCCCCCTCTTTCTCCTGCTTCACGGAAAAAATCTACTGCCACATATTCGTATCAGCGTTCTTAAAATATTCAACGAAATGACATGATTACCCATCTGGCTTCATTATCAACTGAAGTAAGAAGCCAGAGGAGGAGAGTGAAAGAAGGCTTAGACAAATTTAAAAATTGAACATGCCTGGGATTATAATCAGGAGAGGACAAAAATTAGTGGAACAAATTTTCTTGCTGCTGCCGCCGGCTGGGTGGTAAGGGGAGGGAGAGGAGAGAATGGGATGTTGGTGAGTAAAATGGTGGTGGAAGATAGAAGGGATTCCAAGGTGATATTGGGAAGGGAGGAGATGGAGGTCATGGAGGAGGAGGAAAGAATGGGCAGCAAAGGTTCAATTTTATCCTTCAATTTTTTTTTTTTTCATTTTGTTTACAGTGGATTGACTAACTGATTTCGTTTGTCACATCATTTTTTCATTTGTCACATGGAATTTTTTTGACAAGACGAAAATAATCATTGTGATCGATGAGTAAATAGATTAATAGTTCAGTCAACATTCAGTTACCTTTTATTTTACTCGCTAAAATCACTCAGCTCATGAGCTTTCAATGAGAAACGACAGGTATGCCTATACTCCCAAGCATGCCCTTGAGGTTGAAATCACAGGATAATCATAGAATTAATCAACCATTCGGAGAGTTAAAAAATCACATTAAAAATCCAAAATTGAAGGCGGAAGAATGAAATTGAACAAATTATCAAGACCGTAAACTAACTTCATATTTCAATTCAAGGACAAAATCTCAATAATAAAACCCATAATAAGTCTTACATCGTAACATTGTCTAATACAAATCAAAGGCAGAATATAACGCAAAAGCCTGTAAGGGAATGCCTAGAATCCGAGCTTGGTACGGCGCCAGTGGCGGCGCTTGGCATTGTAGCGGATGGTGTTGTCGGTGCGGAGGCGGATCCAGTACGGGATTGGCCTATTCTGCCTCTGCTTCTTCGCAAGCTTCTTCTTGATCATAAATGTCTTGTGCGACGGCTACACATACAAAATCACACGAGGAAAAAAAAAAAAAAAACCCTAATTAGATAACAGTATAAAAAACTTTGTTGACAATATACACAAAGATATAGAGAGAGATAGATTTAGAGAGGCTTACCATCTTGATTCCTGGTAGATGAAGTTTTCAACCGTAGACGGCCTTGAGCGGAAGTGCTGTGGGAGCAGAGCGGCGGAAATACAAACCCTAATACAAAATAAAATCAATAATGTACCACATGCCCCCAGCTTTTATGTACATGGACATTTAGCTTCATATAGTTTGAACCCCCAACTCCTCTGGGATCCCAATATATAAGCCGAATACCAATCTAGCCAAATAGTACAAAGTAAAATGATTTACTGAACACCGTTGCTTCAACTTATTCTAAGCAACAATGACACTAACGCATCAATTAGTGAATAAGTCGATATTGCACAATGTATTTTGTTATGAAGGGTCATATCTCTACACGAGGTTCATTATTTATGGCTTTGGCTGCGCTAAATTTACTATCAACATTTGTTCATAGAAATGCAATTGCAACAGTGCGATAATTATAATATCGCTAGCGAACATCATTACTTATAGGTCGTGCCGAGTATGAGCCAACTCTAGTGAGACATCAGCCTTAAGTGACGACCATTTCGTCTTTTTTGGCTTGCTAAGATACAATCATCCATTGAGAACTATAAATATGCACTTGTTATCGAAAAAGGTGGATTTGTTAAAGTTTGTAAAGGACAATTGTATCCATAAAGTAGTTAAAATCTGATTCCAAGCAAGGGGCGCCTGAATTTTAGATTGAGATCGGAACTCTTTCAAAGCTTTGGCATATCTTTTTTTGCTATTGGATATTGTAACGAGCGACAAGAATGATACTTCTCTATGAGATTCTTCTTGGAGGCACATTGGCTAACCATCTCTTCGGACTCGATGGTGAGAGTGATTGTCATCTTCCCTCTATTGGAAGCATTGCCAACAATGCGTTGAGGTTGGTCAATGATTAAATTGCCTCCACAGCGATGCTCATCGTCAAATTTTACACCATGACATAAAGGCATCGAACATTTTGCAAGATGAAAATTGGGAGGCTAAGGGGTCCATTTGATCTGTGTTTCAGTTTTGAGTTCATTTTTAATTTTTTTTGGAAGGCCTGTTTTAAGATTATTAAAAAAGTGTTTGCTTTGTCATTCTGAAAAATTGTTTCTCAAAATGGAAAATTAGAAAATACATTGGTTTGAAATTTTGAAAAATTATTTTATTATATTTAGTCCATAAAATTTGACTATTCAATAAAATAGAACAATTTTATATTAATATATTATCAAGTAATATATACATTTTAAAAGTTGGCGGATCTTACAATATTTTTTTGTTACAAGAATATAATAAAACACATGCGAATATATTACATCGACGAGCTCAAAAATTCATCTTAGCA
>CAIGRB010152996.1:54100-67301 GCA_903798255.1 Fraxinus quadrangulata | reverse complement strand
TTTTAGATTTTATTTTTTCAAAATTTTTTATTTTTTGACTTTTTAGAATTTATCAAAATTTTATTTTTTTGAATTTTATTTTTGGAATTTTATAATATTTTTTTTATAATTTTACGTAAATAAAATTTATCCGAACTCTTATTTCCTATCAAAATGTCAAAATGGGTTCTAAATTTTATGTTACAAATTTAACATAATTTTCGAAAATGCATTTTTGTTAAACTCATTTACCAAAAAATAAAATAAAATTGTCACGTTGGTTGACCAATATTCACATGGGTGTGGGATCTATGTGAATAAAAAAATTTCAAAAAACACTCCCTCTATTGTAAGTATGCTCTCAAGGAGAGTAAGGAGAGTATCAAACATTCCCTGACAGCATAGCAAGATCATTCTAGGAAGTTGTTAAAAGATGTTGATCTTGTTGCTTTGAGTCTAAGGGGACAAATATTACAAAAGAGCCTGATGACAATCCTGGAAGTTGCTAAAAGACGCTTGCATGACGAACTAGAAAAACGACATTCGATGGCTCAAGTTGTGGAACAACTTGTAAAATCTAATTTTTAATTGTCAAGAAAAATCATAATTTATTAGATTTGTATTAAGATTTAATTATATTGTAATAAAAGTCATATTAGGATTTGGAAAAGTCCAAATTATTGTAAAATTAATATGGGGTTGATATAGTCTAAAAAGAAGTCAAAAAAATCCGAAAAAAGGATCAAGATTCAGACTTGAGGAAGTTAAAATCGAGTAGGACACAATTTCGCTAGCCTATTAAGCGGCAGAAGCAAAATCATTGTTGCTCGCTTAGCACTACACCGGAGCTCGAGCGATAGGTGTGTCCTTCGCCTTGCATTCGAGCAACGGGTCAACGTCCAGAATCATGTTTGCTTTAAAACTCGTGATTTTTATCCAAATTTCAACCCAAACACCTTTCTCTATATATATTCTACCATATGAACGTCCCAAAATGTGTTGAGTCATATTTTTTCATAGAGATCATTCATTTAAAGATCCAAAACACAATAATTGATTCAAAGATTCAACTATCATATTATTTGAGCCATAAATTCATCCAAACTTTGATTTGTTGATCTTTCATATTGTTTCACATTAAACCACATGTTAAAATACATAAGATCTTTTGATCAAACACCAAACCCTTATTGCTACATGAAAGAAAAAAGCTAGGATAGATAGGATAAATTTCAGTTGCTTAAAATTTTAGCAAATATCGAATTATGAGCATATCGCTTGTTTTAAAGGTTAATTCTATTCGATCGAAGGATTCCTTGACATCACCAGAAATCGATATGGATATGGGAATTCAGTACAAATTTGCAGATTTTTAACATGATGCCCACACACGGGCACCATAGATGCCTGATACTAAAATTCTCCCAAATATAGTCACTTACTGCCATCGAAGATAGAAGGAAATAGTGCATAAAATGAAATCCCATAGATAATATTCATATTCTCTTTTAAATTGTATTTCATTTGAAATTCAATCAAATAAAAAAAAAATCCTATTGTTTTTATTTTAATAATTCAAAATTCAGATGAAAATTGTAGAAAACTCCACCGAGTAGACTCAAGAAAATTAGACAAGAGCAAACACCTTGAAGCTTCATCATTGTTACATGACAAATTCAAAGGAAGGTTCCTTGAAGGAAAAAATACATGGCCTAAACAGGCTAAGATTTGACTAGAGGAATCTTCCATTCTCACTGTATCCATGAATAAGTTTAATTGAAATATAATTGCACGATTTGTTACAACTTACAAGTAGTTTAAGTTGAACTCGCTTTCAAACTTGACTTGTAAATTGAGAGTTGCCGATGCATTTATAAAACTCACAATGCAAGTCTTTCACGAGCCACGTGTAACTCAAAAACACTAGCTGCAATTCACGACAATATATTATTCCATATCGACTCACACAATACCATTCTTCTCCCTATGTAGTCTTTCCCAAGTAGCTTTTTGTTTTTTTCCAAAGGACGATGACAGCGGCCTACTTTGTCAACCAATGCCGTGTGTAAGCTATTACAGCCAGGGGTTTAATTTTCTCATGTAATGTTAAATTATTAAGGGGGTGGGTGAAGCAATAATTTTAAATATTTACAAAAACAATTGACTCTTTTGCATGAGTTGACTCCAGTTCATTCAAAAATCACCTCTTTTAGGCTGCTTTGATCAATCGATACAATTTTCAGTAATCTAAATTATGTACAATTCAATTCTGCTAATTCTCTTCTTCTTTTGGGATCTGCTGATCATTCTTGCTAGTGCCATTCCCACTCAATATTCGCCTCCTGATAGTATTGCCATTTCTTGTGGTTCCTCTGGCAATTCTACTGCGCTGGATGGACGAGTATGGATTGGAGATTCCGGTTATGTCTCTCCCTCGTTACTCCAATCAACAGGCAAATTTACTAAATCAAGAGCCGTCAACCATGTTACTTTACTAGATTCTGTCCCATATCAGACGGCTAGGATTTCTAGTCATGAGTTCAGCTATGCTTTTTCCGTCAATCCCGGCCAGAAATTTATCCGTCTGCACTTCTACCAAGCTTCTTATAAAGGTTTTAGAAAATCTAAAGCCTTGTTTACTGTCAAAGCCGGTGCTTACACACTACTCAGCAACTTCAGCACAGACCTTACCCATAGAGCTTTAGGCGTAAACAATTTTAGCAGGGAGTTCTGCATAAACGTGGAAGAGAATCGAGTTTTAACTATAACTTTCTCACCATCTCCAAAAATGAGCAAATCAAGTGACGTTCATGCCTTTGTCAATGGAATTGAGATTGTCTCTATGCCTACTGGTCTTTACTTCACTCCAGAAGGGGATTTGGGAGGTCATGTTGTTGGCCAGAAGCATAATTTCTACATAGATAATAGCACAGCACTCGAAATGGTTCAGAGGCTGAATATTGGCGGAAACTCCATTTCACCAGTTGAAGATTGCTTGTTCCGCAGATGGGATGAAGACTCCAAATACTTGTTGGAAACAGGTACTGTTTCTGTTAATAAGATTACTACAAACATAGATAGACAAACATTGACATATATAGCACCATTAAAAATATACCAAACAGCAAGGTCAATGGAAGCAGATCAAGAATTCATTATATACAATCTTACATGGAACATACCAGTGGATATGGGATTTAGGTATCTGATTAGGCTCCATTTCAGTGAATTTGATTATGGGATAGTCAAGAGGGAGCTCTCGGTTTTTATAACCAATCAGGTTGTGGAGGATACGCGAATGGACCAATGGGCTGGAGCATCCAAAGTTGCAGCATACAGGGACTATATTGTAATGATGGAGGGAGATAAAATGATGGGTATGCGCAATCTCACCATCAGTTTTCGATCAAAACTTGGATCAAGAGATGAATCGTCTCTCAGCATCCTGAATGGTTTAGAAGTATTCAAGTTGAGCAACCCTGATAACAGTCTTGCCGGCATGGGACCAGTTTATGAGGTGCAGAATTCAACATCAACAACAAGGCAAAGGAAACTACTGTCATTTGGCAGTAGGAATGCTATCGCAACTGCACTGACGATTATAATTACCTTGCTGAACATAGCAGTCTACCATTTAAGAAGTGTTTCGGACACGAATTCTGGCCCTAGGAACATAATCTCATCATCTCGAGAATACGAGTGCCGTCAGTTTTCCATCAGTGAAATCCAATCATCAACAAAGAATTTCAATCCTGAATTTCTCATTGGCAGTGGTGGATATGGCAAAGTATATAAAGGGAGTATTGATGGTGGATCTACCGTTGTTGCAATCAAGCGACTGAAATCTGAGTCCAGGCAAGGGGATAATGAGTTTTGGACGGAGATCAAGATGCTATCCAATTTCCGGCATGAGCATCTTGTCTCTCTGATTGGTTTTTGCAATGATGGCCAGGAGAGGCTGTTGATTTACCAATACATGGCAAGAGGAACAGTTTCTGATCATCTGTACAAGATGAATAGAAACGGAAGGCCTAATCCTCCTCTGTCTTGGGAACTACGTCTCAAGATCTCCATTGGCGCTGCTCGTGGATTGTATTACCTTCACTCCCGGAACAGAGTTATACACAGAGATGTTAAAAGCTCAAACATTCTGTTGGATGAGAATTGGATTGCCAAGATTTCAGATTTTGGGTTGTCTAAAATGGGACCAGCGAATGATTCTTTCAGCCATATCAGTACCAATGTAAAAGGAACTTTTGGCTACTTGGATCCGGAGTACTTCCTGACTCGTAAACTGACTAGAAAATCTGATGTGTATGCTTTTGGAGTAGTATTGTTTGAAATACTATCTGGAAGACCAGCTATAGACATAAGACTCGAAGAACATAGCCTGGCTGGATGGGCCAGATATTGTGTGAGAGAGGGAAAAGTGGATCGACTCATTGATCACAATCTGATGGGGCAGATTTCACCAGCTTGTCTGAAGGTGTTCGTGGGAATTGCAGGCAGATGCTTACATACTCAACCGCATGGGCGACCTGCAATGGCTGATGTGGTGATGAGCCTTGAGTTAGCACTGGTTTTGCAACAGAACAAGGATACCGTTGAGCAGCTAGAGGAGGATATGAATGTAGGCAGAACTTACAGTGATCATAGTGAAGGTGCTATTTTCATTGATGACATAAGCATATCTCCTCCAAAGGGTGAATCAGAAAGGGCAACCATTGACGAGATTTCAGGCTTGTTTCCAAAAATCAAAGGCGGTGATCAGAAGAATACAAAGACAAAGACGAGAGATAGTTCCAGCAATTTGTCACAAAGGTGGTGGGATCCGTTCGGAATTTTGCCAAAAACACCATCAAAGACGAAAGCTTCACCATTGCTACCAGAAGTAGTATTTCGTCACTTCTCTCTGCAAGAAATTCAAAAGGCCACAAACAACTTCCATATCAGTCTCATCATCGGTTATGGAGGAACGGACAATGTATACAAAGGATACTTAGATGGTGATCAAAAAGTTGTAGCAATCAGACGGTCAGGAACTAGAGAGTCCAGACTTAACATGGAACATGAACTACAATCAAAGAAAGAGATTCAAATGCAGACTTCGCCAAGTCAGGATCATGTTACTTCTCTCATTGGATACTGCGAAAGCCAATCGGATATGATGCTTGTATATGCCTATATGACAAACGGGACACTCCATGAGCAACTCCATGACCCTTGTAAGGATCCTCTTCCATGGAAGCGGAGACTTCAAATCTGCATCGGCGCTGCACGAGGACTAAGCTACCTTCAGTCCGTAATCAAGCAGACGACTCTGCACCGTGATTTTAATTCAAACAACATTTGGTTAGACGAGAACTGGGTCCCTAAGGTTTCAGAATGGGGGTTGTCCACAAAGAAAGGCAACAACATTGTTCCTATGATTGTTAGAGGTAATTGGGGCAATTTGGATTCAGATTTCGTACGTGACGTACAATTAACAGAAAAGTCTTACATATACTCTTTCGGCATGGTTTTGTGTGAAGTATTATGCGCTGACAAAACATCAGATCGTTGGTCAGATGAGGATCAAGTGAGTCTAGCACATTGGATAAAGTCAAGCATGAGAAGTAACCTTTCTGGTTGCATCGACCCATATCTGGCTGGGAAAACATCACCAGCTAGCCTTAAGATATTCATAGAAACTGCTGGCAGGTGTTTACTCGATTGCGGAACCGAAAGGCCATCAATGGATGAGATTGTGGCAAACCTCGAGGCTGCCTTAAAGCAGCAAGAGGCTGCAGATGGTAATAGGAGTCCTTAACAACTGCAGAGTTCACCAGAAGTAGTTCTGTACTCATCTTGTTGCTACATTAGCACTTCAAAATGTGAATTCAACCCAAATAAACTTTAGGACTCAAAAGCTTGCTCTATATTCTTTTTATAACTAATAGACTATCTAGTTTTCAGTCAAGAGAATCACTTAGATTTGTGGAGAGGATTATTTACAATTGTAATTGTATTCTCTTGTACATTTCCTCTACTATTAGACATTTGAAGTTTCTGCAACAAGTAAATTTATTAAGCTTATATTATATTCAAGCACGTAGAAGTTTTTTTAATTAACATCACTCTGTGGATAAATTCTTCCATCTTTTCAAGTAGTTTTAGACTTCAGTTTATGATAGTTACAGTGAAAAAAAAAATGTTGAAGTTAAATCTGAACACTTATTACTTTACCCAACTCGGTAGCCTGTGCTTGGAATAACTTAAAAGTTACTTTTACTACCCTGTTAAAGTCAAACTCTAATTTAAACAACACATTCAAAACTACTATTCATTATTATCCTACATTTTGTGGTCCCACCAATATTCCTCCTAAAAAGTTCTTTAAAAGTTATTAATAATCAATCTCGAACATAGGCTTTAGAGCTTGATGTTGACTAATTATTTCAATCATGCTACTTGTACAATCTTTTATTACAATTTTGATTGACAACTCACACTTGTTAACATCACATTCATCTATTTTAAAAATTGTTTTTATATCAATGGTCCAGAATTTGACAACATCAATGTTGTCAATCACAATTGTTGTTGACAATTGTACAAATAGGTTAATTCTAGTTGTTTTAGTTATTTTTATTGAAAAGGAGTAGCTATACCATTAAAGACAAAGACCCCACTCGTTTACTGAGAGCTCCCAAGTGTAGCCATCTATTTCTTGTCCGAAGTTTCCTATTTGCACAAGTGAATGAAATTTTCAAGCACAAAGCATAGAAATTGAGTGGAATCTTGAGACTTGAGAGTGAATGGATGAGAATGAACATTGATATGAAGAAGACATTTCTTTACTTGGCATTAGCCCTCTTTCTTGCATGCCTTAGCCAAAATGTGCAAACATGAGACTCACACTATTAGGACCACCAGTGCCACCGCAGCCAGTTGCAACGCTACCAAAATTGCCTACTGCATTACCAATGATTAAGAATTTTAAATGGAATTGGATATAAGCAGAAAGATTTTGGGTTGGCGTGGGAAAAATGTATCACTTTCTCGCTAAATAAAAGAAGGCCCTTCTGTAATTGAGACGTATATAGAAGTTGCATACAACAAGCTAAAATCTTCAATAAATGACCCTGAAACTACATGAATGCCTGCACTGGGGCTGCGTGATGCAATCATCCAGTACTGGTTGCGTTTTAGTAACTAGTAGCGTCTTCATTTGTGGGTTAATAACCATATCCTTGTTAATTTAGTTGTTACTATAAGCTTGCTCTGTATTGTTTGTCTCCAAATGATGCAATGGGGTATTGGCCTATGGGGGTGTCCTACCTCCTAATGGTAGCCATTTATTTCTTATCCAAAACTTTCTACTATCAGATATATTTGTATACCTCATAACAATCATAGAATTTGAGTTGAACCTGGGGAGTGAGTGCTTGGGAATGAGTATTGATATGAAGCAAAAATTTCTCTATTTGGCATTAGCCCTCTTTCTCGCATACCTTAGCCAAAATGTGCAGAAAGCCGAATGTTTTAGCATCACCACAACTAACCTAATGCAGCTGCGGCTGTGTGCAACGGTACCAGACTTGTTGACTGCATTCCAGACGATGAAGAATTCTCTATGGAATTGGATATAAGTAGAAGGAATCTTTTGCCCAAAGTACAATCAAAGACTATTCCTGTTCTAGAACCAATGAAGCTCTCCTGCAACGCAGATGTACAAGGAAGTTGCATAGATGGACCGAACAGATTCTACGATAAACGACCTTGCAATTACAAGAATTTGTGCGACCGTCCTGCCATGTAATGTAATCATCCAGCAGTGGTGTGGCATTTTAGTATATTGCAGCATCTTCTTTTGTGGGTTGTTCTTGTTTGTGCCTATAAATAATGCAATTTGTATTCTGTTTCTTGTCTATTAGATCGTGAGCTATTCAGTCTCCATTACATTAGCGAGTTGTAATGGAATTTGAAGAAATTATAACAAATTTATATGAAGTTTGATTTTCTCTTCAGGCACGAAATTTACAGGTTATGTTTATGCTTTCCAGGGGAAGGAGAGATCTTTAAGCTTCTGTAGCACACACCAGACCAGACAATACTATACACGTTTTAATCATTCTACCCTATCAAAAAGGGTAGCTAAATTTTTGAAGGGGGAATGGACTCATTTAACAACCAAGATTCTTTATTCTGGCAAAACTATAGACAAATGCAAAAGCACAAAAGGAAAAAAAAAAAAAAAAGTTAAAAAATGATCATACATAGAATATTAATGGCAATTCTCTTCAAGAGAACTTCCCATTACTTCTGGATTGCAACCAGGGTGCAGCCGCCAGACATTCTTAATTGTGAGGTCAAAATTATATTTTTTTCAAGCAACATAATATTAATGAAAATAATTCAATACAATACTACAAAAGTTGCCTATGCATATTCATACATCGAAATCATCGTATAATTAGATCGTTATCCATATCGTCATATACATTATCCTAAATATACACAATTAGACTATCATTTAACAGTCGAATCAACAATTCAATTTCGTGGGATGAGGGCCTTGAGGAGTCAGGTCTGGAGGGGAAGATAAAATCTGGTCGGTCATCGACATTGGTGCAGATGAGTTGAGTAGAAAAAGGCAATTATTTGGTAAAAATGATAAATCTAGGTATTGAGAGAAAAATAGGATTGGAAATTCGAGAGAAGTTGGGAGGTACAAAGTGGACAAAAAATTAATATTTTAAAAACAAAATTTCAAAAATTTCTATGAGATCAGCTGACCCCACATAAGCCCATGTAAATCAGCCCATGCTTGCAACACTCTTTTTATCACGACTTGTTTGCTGCGCCAAAAGAGCCAATTGTCTGAGCAATTTTGTGGCCGCCCCCAGCAGCAGACCGAGGTGCAATGCAACAATAGCCAATTGTCTGAGCACAAAGATTTTGATAGTTGAAGTCCTGTCAAAATCAGCACAAAAATTATCCCGTCTAGTAGAGATTAAAATTAGATTTTTAGTAAATTTTGATAAAAGTTGATGAAATATATGATTGAAAAGTTGTGAGTCTTATTGAGTATGTAATTAAAATTAATTATTAATTTGACTTAAGATTTCAATTCGATTTTAATTCAAACCAAATGGGGGTACATTTCTTTCAAGTAACGACAATCAACAAAATGAGAATATTAATACATCAAAATGATTCCAATTCAGAAAGTACAAGCAAAAAATAAATATATAAAGCAACTACAGGAAAATGATATCATCCAAGAATTTATTAATACTTTTCTCTTGGAAAAGTCACAAACTGTCAAAAAATGTCTCATTTATGAACCAACTTTTCATGACCAATAATGGTTCATATAATTCCATTGACTTGCATCCCCACAAAGACTTGGCAGAGTCTTCCCCTACTTTTTGAGTCGTTAATTACATATTTTATTTGAACTTTTTTTTTTTTTTTTTTTAACAAAAAAACTATTTTTCTCTTTATATGTCTCAATTGTCCATAGATGGAATTTAACCCTCCTCACATATGCCAACAGCCATCAGCCTTGATGAAAGAAGTAACACAAAAACAATTAGTACCCACAAAAATCATGTCCTCCTTTGCTCTCCTCCTCTGCTTCCTCCTCCGCTTCCTAACCACCGCCCTCTCTTACCGGCCCACAGACCAAATCCTCATCTGCTGTGGCTCAGACTCAAGTACAACAGATGAAAACAAACGTAGCTGGGACGGCGATGCTCGTTCCAAGTATGCACCACCAAACATCGCCACCACGTCTATAGCCTCTGAACCAACAGAACAAGGCTCTTCTGTCCGGAATTCCGCCCCTTACACGAGAGCTCGTATTTTCAAATCCCATTTCACCTACACTTTTCCAGTCCTGGCCGGACCCAAATTTCTCCGCCTCTACTTTTACGCTGCCACCTACTCCGGCCCTGATAAAAACGTATCCTTCAACAAAAATGAATCTTTCTTTACAGTCACTGCCAACGAATTCACACTTTTGAGCAATTTCAGTGCGTATCTCACATCCACACCCTCTGAACCCTCCTTGAAGAAAGAATTCATCATTAACGTCGACGATAATCAGAGCCTTAACTTGACCTTTTCTCCTTCTCCAAAATCTTACGCGTTTATCAATGGGATTGAGATAGTTTCAATGCCAGACACCCTTTACTTCCGTGGCGAAAGCATCAAATTCGGGACTCAAATGTATGATCTGGAAAATACAACCGCGTTGGAGAACCTTTACAGGTTCAACGTAGGAGGAGGTTATGTCGGAATAAAAGCAGACTCGGGGATGTTTCGTGAATGGATTCAAGATGATCACTATATTTTTGGTGAAGGTTTTAGTTACACACCTCATAGACAAGATCTTTCAATCCACTACACTAAAATCCCAGCTTATATTGCGCCGGAAATAGTTTACACTACCTCAAGAGTAATAGCCAACGGAAGCAAAAGCTTGGAATGGAGTTTTCCTATTGATTCCGGGTTTTACTACCTCCTCAGACTCCATTTCTGTGAGATTCAGCTGGAAGTTACCAATCAAAGCGAAAGGGTTTTCACAATTTCAATCAACAATCAGACAGCAGAAATTGAAGCTGATGTTATTTTCTGGACTGGTGGCACTGAAATTCCTTATTTCAAAGACTATGTCACATGGGTTAGTGATGACGGCCGCCATGGAAAGAAAAACCTGATCCTTTCTTTGTTCCCGAACATTATGGCCCATCCTAAGTACAACAATGCTCTCTTAAATGGCTTAGAAATCTTCAAACTCAGTAATTCTAGTCATAGTCTTGCTGCAGCAAACCCTGAACCTATTCCGAATTCTTCGTCGCCAGGACCAGATATTAACTCAGAGAAGAAGAGAAGTAAAGATATGTCTCATGTACTTTATCCTGTTATTGGGAGCGTGACCGGCTTTCTTCTTGTGCTATTATTAGTCAGCTTCTTGATTTTTTGTCGCCGGAGGAGAGTGAAAGACACTGGCCTAAGTGCGGGGAAGTCATCATGGGTCCCACTTTCAATCACGTCGAAGTCTACCATGAAGACCAGTGGTTCGGGTTCATTGCTACCGTCTGATCTGTGCCGGCACTTTTTGTTGGAGGAGATTAAATTGGCAACGGGTAACTTTAACGACAGTTTTGTGATTGGCATGGGTGGATTTGGTAAGGTGTATAAAGGGTACATTGAGAACGGTGCAACTGCAGTTGCCATCAAGCGACTGAATCCATCATCGAATCAAGGGGTTCGTGAATTCGAAACAGAAATCCAAATGTTATCAGCATTGAGACACCTTCACTTGGTGTCCTTGATTGGATATTGTGACGAAAACGGTGAGATGATCTTGGTGTACGATTACATGGTACATGGCACACTACGTGATCATCTCTACAATTCAGAGAATTCTCCATTACTGTGGAAAAATCGTCTCCAAATTCTCATTGGGGCAGCGAAAGGATTGCATTATCTTCACACGGGCGCGAAACACATGATCATTCACAGAGACATTAAGACTACCAATATCTTGTTGGATGAGAAATGGGTGGCTAAGGTGTCTGATTTTGGCTTGTCAAAAATTGGCCCCACAGCTGGGACCAACACGCATGTTAGTACAATGGTCAAGGGCAGTTTAGGATACCTCGATCCAGAGTATTATAGGAGACGACAATTGACAGAGAAATCAGATGTTTACTCATTTGGTGTCGTATTGTTTGAAGTTCTATGTGCTAGACCTCCAATTATACCAAACATACAGAAAATGCAAGTGAATTTGGCTGAGTGGGCTAAACTTTGTTACAAGAAGGGGACTCTTGAACAAATAGTTGATCCCAATCTTGAGGGAAAAATTGCACCTGAATGTTTGAGTAAATATGCTGAAATTTCTACTAGATGCTTGAGGGACAACGGGATCGAAAGACCAACTATGAGTGATGTGGTTTGGACCCTAGAGTTTGCCATGCAGCTGCAGGAGGTGGCAGAGAATAGGGGCTGTGACGGGGCAATGGTGGACGGTGGAGACTCCCCAATGTTCCCGTCATATCCAATACTTCGGCATGAGGAGCCAACCAGCACAGACAACGACGAATTATTTTCCGGTTCGGGCAAAGTTGTGGTCAAAGTAAAGAGCACTAATACATCAACTACTAGCGATGACTTATCTGAGAGCAGTAGCACATCTACTGATATCAGTGACAGATTAAAGACTGGGACTATTTTCTCTGAAATTAATAATTCAGTAGGGCGCTAGGTTTCCTTTCCATTTTTTCTTTATAATTTTTTTTGTCTAATTATGTTATTTTGTCAATGGATTAATGGTCTTAGCAATGGGAATCCATCCACAGTTGATATTATCAAGTTTCAATATTGAAGTGAGAGCCATATACTATGGAGTTACCACCAGTGGTTATGGAATTTAATACTCCGTAGATGAATATTTTTCATTTTCCGACAACTTTTTGCTTCATGTTTCATAAAGACTATATGCATGGCTCTATTGTGTACCAAATTGTGAGAAAGGTTTAAGGAAATTTATGTTGCAATTTGCATACCGTGTTTAGTATACTAGCATGAAAGTCGACCCAAGTTCGTCCATATTGCGTCAAATGCTGTAATACACGAGTGTGATTGACACGGGAGCAAGTTATACAAAAAACAACCCTGCAATTACAAGAGACACACACGATGCGTAAGGGTCCAGCAATTGCGCGGTTAGTAGTTTGCACAGTTTCTCGTCTCGTTTGTCAAGGTTTTTGGTTCTTATACAGGAGGTCGGCTTCCTATAAAAGCTTTTCTAGCTAAATAAAGTACTTTCAGAAAATTATTCAAACATGTTTAAAAGTAATTTCTTAATCTCAATTGGAGTAACGGTCCCTAAATTTGTACTGTACTGCTTGTTTATGCAAATGATGCAATTTGTATTATGTTTCATGCCTATTAGATCATGAAATAAAGAGACTTCATTTCAGGTTGGAAGCAGAATAACAAATTTGTACTAATGGCATTCGTTGTAATTTACTTCTTAGAATTATAAGCCCTTATCTGACCCAAAAATTGCGAAGTCAAAAATTAAGTTATAATTTTTTTAATTGACATAATATTAATGAAAATAATTCAATACATTATTGCAAAAGTTGCCAAAGAGTATTCATACTTCGAAATATAACCGTATTGACGCCGAACAGAATAGTGATTATTCTGCAAGCAAGTGTTA
>CAIGRB010152996.1:25402-54095 GCA_903798255.1 Fraxinus quadrangulata | reverse complement strand
TTATAATTTTTTTAATTGACATAATATTAATGAAAATAATTTAATACATTATTGCAAAAGTTGCCAAAGAGTATTCATACTTCGAAATATAACCGTATTGACGCTGAACAGAATAGTGATTATTCTGCAAGCAAGTGTTATCAAGAAATTCACAAGGAAGAACACAAAATTAACGTCGAAAAATACAGAGAAAACGTCTCTGAAATTTAAAAAATCTTATTATAATCAACAACCCCGAAAATAAGTCCACAAACCGGACTTTATAGCAAAAATTCGAATTTTACAAAAAATGGCAAAATTTCAAAAATCACGCTAAATTAAAATAAGGAATAAAATAAGTAGTCTGCGAAAAATCTAGCCCAAATCGGGTTAAAAATCATCTCCAAACATGCAATCGAATTATTACCAAAAATAGTAAAATTTAACTTAAAATAGTAATTCGAAAGGAAAAACAGTGGAATTTGAGGTCGAAAACCGCACACACCGAGCAAAGCTCTGTGACCACGACGTTCTCGCCTAAACAAGCTTTCCGGATTGTGATCATAATCGCGATTCTGATAACCGTAGCCAAAATTATGGTCAAATTACCGAAACACGTCACAATCACCAAAATTACCCGATCACTTGTCATTCTTGCGCCGATCTGCCAACTCGTGATACTTTAGAGCCATTAACGTGTTATCTGACAACTCAGGGTCTGACTCGGACCCTCCTGCACCACGTATTCTACCGTCGAATCTCTAATCCAATTGCATAGGTTGAGGGCTTTGAAAAGTCTGGTGTTGAGGTGGAGAAAAAGCATGGCCGATCATTGGCATCGATGCAGGTGAGTTGAGTAGGAAAAGAAATATATCCATCAACGGCAAATCCATGCTCTCTGTGTGTCCGAATGTAGAGTTAATCTAATTAATCACTAAGAACATAATTAGCCTAATAAAAAAGTTAATTGAAATATAACAACAGTATGGACTACTACCAAAAATAACTAATTAAAATAGTACAAAATAATCGACCCATATTGAAGACATCCCCACTCATGGTGATCTTTCGTGCTACTCTCACCAGTTAGGCCATAAAAGGAAGAGTAAAATCACTTTGCCCGAATTTGGTGTCACATCGGTTGACCGACCCTCACATTGCACCGTGGGTCCTGCGTGAATTAAATAATGCCGACCCCCCATGTTTGTGTGTTCGGTCAACCAATGTGTCATTCAAAATGTTCATGTAGCATTACTCTAAAAGGAAAGTGAAGGTGTAGATAACGCAAGCAAGTATTTGGACAAGTTTTACATATTGTAATTGGGTCAGCAAATATCGGATTGCTGCATGCCATCCGATTTATTTTAGTCCACGAGGCTGAGTCGTCCTGGAACCACCAAAATAAAATAAAATAAAATAATAATATTAATAATAAATAAATAAAATTGATCCTGAAGTACCTTTTAAAAATAAATACCAAGTGACAAACATCTAGTTCAGCTACTAACATGGCAAATAAATATAGCTATCAACAAGAAGCAAATTGGCATGTAAGAAAATGGAAAACTTAGCCCAAATTCATGATGAAAAAAAAATTAGCCCAATCAAAAAATTAATTTTAGTCTAACTAACTTCATTTGCAACTCAAGCCCAATGTTCAATTATTCAAATTTAGTTAAAACTCTACAATAATTACATATTTATTTTATTCATGTTCATGATACACAAATAACTCGTTATCAAATTACAAATTTTATCTCACACACACATATATAACTAAGTATAAAGAGTTCATTTATAATCAAATTAGTTTATTAAATTAACAAATAATTTTTATTAATTAAAGATAAATGACTTATTTGAACAATATGAAACGCCACATATTTGACTAAGCTTAAAAGTAATTAAATTTTTTCTAATGTATTTTTTCATATATTACTTATTTATACGTGTGAATTAAAAATTTATTTATTTCAATCATGAAATGGATGTTATTTTGTTGTTTGTTTCCATTAAATTGATTAATCTGATAAAAAAATATTTGTAATCTNCTAATGTATTTTTTCATATATTACTTATTTATACTTGTGAGTTAAAAATTTATTTATTTTGAACATAAAATTGATGTTATTATCAACATAAGTAACATGTTATATATTTAATTTTATTAGTTAAAAATATATTTGTTAGAACTTTGTTATGAGTGTCCAAAAAAATATTCGGACCCTCATTATTGTGTGTCATGAATTTAACTTTTTAAACTAAATCTCGTGTGGCATAGAGCATCTTTTATAGTATAAGTTCATCAGAAAAAATTAAATTTCAACTCACCAACATATTTTTCTGGCTCCGCCCTTGATGATGAAACCAACTCGCTCTTCACTAAGTCGCAAACTACTAGGCAGGACTGGACATGATCCGGTTCGATTTTCTTCAGAATGAATTGAACCAAAATTTTTGGATATTTAATAAATGGAAACGTCGGTTCCAAATATAATTATGAAGCCGTTTGGATTCGATTATGTTCTGTTCGGTTCCGTATCATAATTAATTTTTTTAATATTTACAACAATACTACACATATACAACTAGTGACATGTTTATTCGTAACTTTTACATATTAACGTAGTCCAATTTAAAAACATATAAATAACAAGTTGTCAAATAAAATTAATTCACCAATGTATACAAATATCAAAAAGTAGATATTAATACTAAAACAAGTTGTCTAATAAGATTTTGACATGTAGATGTATATTTTCAATTTATCAAATGATTTGGAGTCAATGACTTAGTGGTTACAGAATGAAAGTGTAAAATTGAAAAGAGAATGATAAAAATTTAAAAAAGGCATAGATCTTGGGCAACAAATGAAATTAATAATTGAGCCAAAAAATTGAATTTAGAAATTGGGCTGGACTGGGCTAACTAGGCATGGACTTGACTTGGGAGTTAAAAGCATTAATCGCTAAATTAGTTAATTCGCTAATTTGTTTAGAAAAAATTAAAATAATTTAATTAATTCAATATAAAAATTAAATTCGGTTCTTATTCGGTTCTGGATGTAGTACCGAGAACCGAACCAAACCCGTCGATTCTCGATTCAGATACATGTTCGAGTATTTAACTTATGAAGAGCCGCTCAGTTCGGTTTAGTTCGATCCGATTCGGGAGTTTTGTCCAGTCTTACTGCTGGGCAATATTTCTATTCAAACACGAAGTTGAACTTTTGAAACTTCAGAAAGTTAAGCAGCAAATATTCCAATTAAAAAGGCAAACTTTAGATGCTGGATGAGATTCTGTGTGTTGCCAATTATTATTTAATTTGGAATATGGTGCTTTCTTGTACAAGTCTGCTTGTTAAATTTTCCACCAGGGGGGATGAAAAGAACTAAGAACATGGTAGAAATTAGAATAAGGGTAGTTAGATACCTTCCTGTCATTCCCCATGTCAACCAACAACAGCCACAAGTAGCATAAAAGCAGAGGAACATGACCTATTGTAGGATAAGTTCAGCCAGAAGATTTGGGGGAAAAAAAAAAAGCACAGGCAAGTAATAATTCTGGTCTATGTAATTCAGTTAGTACCAGAAATTTCGTACTTTTGCAACTTTTACACAAGAAGAATGAAGTAGTTCACAATTTCTTACAAAATATATATCTTTTCTCAGATGGTAAAGAATTGAGACGATGATCATGTATGCACGACATTAGGGGGAAATAATTCTAGGCCATCACTGTTGACCAATAATGTTTAAGCAATTCAACCTCAATTAATTGGATAAGCAATGATTTGTTGAAACCAGTTGAACAACACAAAATTTTTACATTAGCTTTACCTTCTCATTCAGAGAGTTCAAGGATCTCTTTGCACTAAACTTGTCAACATCAGAAGCCATCGGATCCATTGCAGCCTCTGTCACGCTGTCATCCATTGGAGGCAATGGACGATAATATAGGATATGTTCTTCCTTTTCCAAACCTTTAACCATACTTCAGGATTGCAGCTTGAATAATTCGATGAAAAGAATGACCAAATACTTGAAAGCTGGGATGCACAAGGGCATCCAGAATAACAATTGATTGACTGTTTTTATGGACTGAAGCTGAAGCAGGGGCAGTGCGAAGACCAGTTGCAGTTTTGACACAGAGAGATATCCTCTTCAATACACCTGACTGCTACAAGCTGAGAATTGCATCGTTCACATACAGGGGTCCTTGAATGACGTTTAGTTAGTGCATTTACGGAATGAACATTGCTATCACAAGATAAATCAGAGGCTGGCCATCAGACTCTCAATAGACCATAGGTCTTTGCTCCCCATAGAAATCATATAATCGACCCATTTTCTACAACCACTATAGTTATGACCTCTGCAAGCATCACTAGTCACAGAAATTAGTACTGACATTTAATTCTCGTAGGTTGATTCTTATGTATGTTTTGAATTTGCTTAGCATTACATAATCTAATTTTTAAAATTATGCTTATATTCCAGAAGACAGGGGAATATAGTACGCTTAATAGTATTAATCCCAATGTATTTACTATTTAACAAGACTGACTGTCCAATAAAATAAGAACTAAAATTGACCACGGACATACAATTCCAAAAAAATGGATGAAAAACACAATTATTTTTTACCATATACAAACCTCTAACTCTGGAATGTCTCGGATTATGACCGACAGAAGATAGTAGCACCGTATGGTAAAATTTTGGTGGCTGATTGAACGACTGTTGACTATTCAATGGTTGCTTGAACGGGGAAAAGTGAAAAGGAATTGAATTGCTTGAAAAAGAGAAGGGTTTGGAGCCTCCAGAAGAGGGAGAAGGAAGGAAAGAGGAGGAGCAAAGAAAAGATAAAGAGAGTAAAGAAAAGAAATATATGGACATGTTTGAGCTCGAAAATATATTTGAAATAGTGATTTAATGATGAGTGTGGGGTCAAAAAAAAGTTTTAAAAGTGTAATATTATTTTATTGAATAATATGTGATTGAAAAAAAGATAAAAAATATATTTTGAAATTAATGGGTATCGAACATGCTCACGGTAATTCTTTTTCTTTTTTTTTTTTTTTTATCAAAAATCTTATGGCGCGTATAAATGCATGCCTTAAAATCTATTTTTTTAAATTTTTTCTTTTTTTATGGTGTGCATGCTTCGTTGTAAATTCTTATTAACGGCACACATTAGCTCAGGCCGTAAATAGTTATTCTTTACATAAAATTTAAAAATAACAACTATTTTCTAAACCAATCTATATGGTGTGCTTGAGAATTATGCCGTAAATATTCGACCCAATAGCAATTAAGTACATTCAATTTCAAGTTTTCGGTGAAACTAATTGAATATAGTATCCATCCCGATTATTTATCATCGCTCCTAGGTTTATTTGATAAATGATTCCAATTCAGAAAGTATAAGCAAAAAATAAATATATAAAGCAACTATAGGAAAAATGATATCATCTTTTGGAAAGAATTTATTAATACTTTTTCTCTTGGAAAAGTCACAAACTGTCAAAAAATGTCTCATTTATGAACCAACTTTTCATGACCAATAATTCATATTGATTCATATAATTCCATTGACTTCCATTGACTTTAGAGTCGTTACTTATAAGTTGCATATTTTATTTTAACTTTTTTTAACAAAAAATGTATTTTCTCTTTATATTGCCAACAGCCATAGTGCCCACAAAAAGCATGCCCTGCTTTGCTCTCCTCCTCTGCTTCCTCCTCCGCTTCCTAACCACCGCCCTCTCTGCCGCTCCTCCTCACCGGCCCACAGACCAAATCCTCCTCTGCTGTGGCTTAGAGTCAAGTATAACAGATGACAACAAACGTAGCTGGGCCTTCAACAAAAATTAATCCTTCTTTACAGTCACTGCCAAGGAATTCACACTTTTGAGCAATTTCAGTGCGTATCTCACATCCACACCCTCTGAACCCTCAATTTAAGAAAGAATTCATCATTAATGTCGAGGATAATCAAAGCCTTAACGTTACCTTTTCACCTTCTCCAAAATCTTACGCGTTTATCAATGGGATTGAGATAGTTTCAATGCCAGACACCCTTTACTTCCGTGGCGAAAGCATCAAATTCGGGAATCAAATGCATGATCTGGAAAATAAAACCGCGTTAGAGAACCTTTACAGGTTCAACGTAGGAGGAAGTTATGTCGGAATAAAAGAAGACACGGGGATGTTTCGTGAATGGATTCAAGATGATGCCTATATTTTTGGTGGAGGTTTTAGTTACACACTTTATAGAGCAGATCTTTCAATCAAGTACACTGAACACACCCCAGCTTATACTGCGCCGAAAATAGTTTACACTACCTCAAGAGTAATAGCCAACGGAAGCAAAAGTTTTGAATGGATTTTTCCTATTGATTCCGGGTTTTACTACCTCCTCAGACTCCATTTCTGTGAGATTCAGCTGGAAGTTACCAATCAAAGCGAAAGGGTTTTCACAATTTCAATCGACAATCAGCCAGTAGAAGCTGATGTTATTTTATGGACTGGTGGCACTGAAGTTCCTTATTTCGAAGACTATGTCACATGGGTTAGTGATGGCGGCGGCCATGGAAAGAAAAACCTGAGCCTTTCTTTGTTCCCAAAGACTCTGCACAATCCTAAGTACAACAATGCGCTCTTAAATGGCTTAGAAATCTTCAAACTCAATAATTCTAGTCTTGCTGCAGCCAACCCTAAACCTATTCCGAATTCTTCGCCGCCAGGACCAGATATTAGCTCAGAGAAGAAGAGAAGTACAGATACGTCTCATGTACTTTATCCTGTTATTGGGAGCGTGACTGGCTTTGTTCTTATGCTATTATTAGTCAGCTTCTTGATTTTTTGCCGCCGACGGAGAGTGAAAGACTCTGGCCTAAGTGCGGGGAAGTCATCATGGGTTCCACTTTCAATCACGTCGAAGTCTACCACGAAGATCAGTGGTTCGGGTTCATCACTACCATCTGATCTGTGCCGACATTTTTTGTTGGAGGAGATTAAATTTGTGACGGATAACTTTAATGACAGTTTTGTGTTTGGAAGGGGAGGATTTGGTACGGTGTATAAATGGTACATTGACAATGGTGCAACTGTAGTCGCAGTCAAGCGATTGAATCCATCATCGAAACAAGGGGCACTCGAATTCAATACAGAAATCCAAGTGTTATCAACAATGAGGCACCTTCACTTGGTGTCATTGATTGGATATAGTGATGAAAAAGGTGAGATGATCTTGGTGTATGATTACATGCTAAATGGTACATTACGTGATCATCTCTGCAAGACAGAGAATTCCTCATTACAGTGGAAGAATCGTCTCCAAATTCTCATTGGTGCTGCGAGAGGATTAGATTATCTTCACACTGGCACCAAGCATGTGATCATTCACAGAGACGTTAAGTCGACCAACATCTTATTGGATGAGAAATGGGTGGCGAATGTGTCTGATTTTGGCTTGTCCAAAATTGGCCCCACAGGTGGGACCAACTCCCATGTCAGCACAGAGGTGAAGGGCAGTTTTGGTTACCTGGATCCAGAGTATTACATGAGCCAACAATTGACACATAAATCCGATGTTTACTCATTTGGTGCAGTACTGTTTGAAGTATTATGCGCTAGACCTCCCATTTTTCAGGACACATCGAATATGCAAGTGAATTTGGCAGAGTGGGCTAAATTTCATTGCAAGAAAGAGACTCTTGAACAAATTGTTGATCCCAATCTTGAGGGACAAATTGCACCGGAATGTTTGAGCAAATATGTTGAAATTGCTATTATATGCTTGGGAGATAAACGGACTGAACGACCGTCAATGAGTGATGTGGTTTGTAGCTTGGAGTTTGTAAACGTCAACGTCCTCCGCCGGCTCTTGTCTCTGTTACTGAACCACCACCACCACCACCCCCACCCCGTGGTGGTGGACTGTAGTGGCATGCCGATATTCCCATTGCATCCACTACTTCAGCAAGGAGAACCAATCACAGACGAAATATTTTCTGGCTCCGAGGAGGTTACCTCCAATACGCTGCTAGCAGCAACATTTTGAAGAGCTGCAATACTTTCACTGCTATAAGTGACAGTCTGGGACTGTTTTCTATAAAATGATGAACCCAGTAGGACTCTATGTTTTCCATTTTCTTTTTTGTACCAAATATAACAATGTCAAGTCAAAGTTGTCCATTACAAAAGAACACAACTTCATTTTTGCAGGACACGGGTCAAGAAACAACATAAACAAGAATTCAATATGCGGTTACATCAACCCAAAATCTCTGATTAACAACATATTCATTACATTTTAAGAATATTTCAATTACATGAACTAGGAATAATGTGTTGGCATTAAAAAGAGTTACAGCATAAATGTTTTCAATAAATTGGCACGTATGGAAACTTTTGTGCCAAGGTTGCGGGCTTTCCACTATATTAACAGAAGGTTACTTTCCGGTTATGCCGGTGCAGTGAAAAGTAAGCACTTCTATAATATCTCCGATAATGTATTTAGAGTTGGAGAGGTTGATGCAAAATCCCATCCACCGTCTAAAAAATGCACCCATAACGGGTTGTAATCAATGAGCCTATTCATCTTTTGTGCATAAGCGCTCTGCAAATCAGAAAACAAATGAACAGTCATAAAATTGAACTTGAAAATCATCTGAGAAGAAAATGCTTTCAACTACTTTGCGGGCACACAACAAAAACAAAGATATATGAAGAAATCTTTGAACATGCATCTAAAAGCAATAATGTTGAGTGCAACTACTAAAGAATCCAAATACTAAAAATTTCCTGGAAGTTTTTGATGCCCTGATTTCAGAGTGTACCAAGATGTATCATAGACATTGACCATTAACGCACAAAATACTTGGTGAAAGACTAAAATGTAAAAGAAGTATGAAGCAGTCAACAGCTTAAGCTCCACAAACTATTTATTTAACAGAAAATAACATGTCAAGGAATTCTTAATCCTATTATCACGCTTACTAGTGAAATCATGGACGCTGACAGCAAAATGAAAAATAAATAATGTAGAAGAGAAATTAAGAAGCCTACTTAGATACTCATAGGCCAGTATCATTGTAGTTCCCCAAGCTGACATGCTGAAAAATCTTGGGCCCAGACCTCTATATAAACCAGCCCATCCATCCTCCGCCATCAACTTTTTAACTACTTGTCGTGCAGTGGGTCTCTTTTCGTTCCCTATCACCTGCAAGAAACCCAAAAAAATTGTAATAAAATCAGAAGCCTTGCGAAAACAAATCTTAATGTGCAACTCAACCATGCCATGTCTAAAACTCTAATAAAAAGATTCAGTGAAGCAATCAAAATTGCAAAATGTGTTAACAATGAGAATTTTTGAACTATTGTTCTTCATACCGAAAGAATATTAACATAAAAGCAGAAAAATATATATATTTTTTGTTCGTGATGATATGAACATTGTTTTCAGCTGAAACTGCAACTCCATGATCAGAGCTATTGCATGAGTACTAGGACTAGACCAACTCACCTTGGTTAAGAAGCACTGACACACACACGAGTGTCCAACACTCAATTTTTCAAACAAGTATCAACACAATTCGTCATCGACACGTAGATTAATTTTTTTTTTCCTTTTAAATTTTTTATGTCAAAGAGGAAAATCAAAGGGTTTGAGCAAGAAGAGTTTTCTCTTGAAATGGAGCCTAAAGCTTTCTGTAAATGAAATGGGTTTACTTCTTGTGTAAGTTTGCATTTCATCAAATCATGGGAAAAATAATAATTTAGCTGGTTAAAAAGTTATTCACTATTTAAAATTAGTAAATATTTGACTTAACATGCAATTCTTCTATCACTAAATAAAATGTAAACCCACTTTAAGAAAACCTGACCCACCTTTAAAAAAAAACCTTTGGCCCACTTTAAAATTGGCCAGGCCCACTTTAAAATCGACAAGGCCAACTTTAAACAATTTGACCCAATTACCAAAATCTTAAAATTGAAAATACAATTCTCATCTTCCACAAAATAGGTTTTTGCCACAAAATCCCTGCCACCCGTGCGGTGCTATCAAGTTAAATCCATTACGGATGCCTAAAATTGCCAAGAGCCCAGAGACACTAAAACCTAGCTAAATCAGCATGGTAGGGTTAGTTTTTCTTTGATTTTTTTATATTTTTTCATCTTTTTCGATCGTCGAAAATCCAAAAAAAAATAAAGGTACACGCCACCGGCATGCTGGGACATGTACTGCGACGTGCCAACACGAGTCCGAAGAACGCGTGGGCTAGTGCAATCAAAGAGGCTTGACGGAAGCGGACTCATGATCTTGTAGATCACCATGTTACACAATTGAATGGACAAATTTAGAGCAAGCGTTTGCCTCTCTGGAAAAATATAGGCTGGTTATGCAGACCATGATGGAAGGCCAAGGACACAGGGTCGTAAAAGTGTTTCGAGCTTTACTAATAGCTAAGGGTGGCAAGCTTTAAAGAGTAGGGCAAGGTCACCATTCTAAAAATGACCAACTCTAAAACCTTTAGTGCCATATCTTCCAAAACCAAGTTGTGTACCGTCTGATTTGCAACCTCTACTACAACAACCTTTACAATATTTATTATATTTAGCACGTTTCGGATATAGCAAGCACCTTCCTTTTAAATCCACATTTGGACACCTAAGAATGAGTAGATACTTCCTTAGAAGCATAATCGATCTTGTTGTTCAATACCTTATGAGATGTTTTTCTATACTTTCCACATTTAGATCTAGCTATTTCTGCACCTTCTAATCGGCCTTAACAACATATACGGATCCTTCTGGCCCATTGAAGGCACTGATGAAGGGAGAGCATACAGAGCATCTCTAAAGGGGAAGGAGAAGAGCCCCTAGTGAGAATTAGGCTTGATGGGATGTGTTGATCGATGGTGTGGTAATAGTTCCTGATTTCAAACTCCAAAACCCAGTGACAGGTTTCCCCTTGTCTCCAGACTGCACGCTTGAATTATATATTATATAAAATCACAGTTTTGTGATTTCCATTTACCTCTATAATCCACCTGTCTTCTCTTCCCCAGTCCCGGAATGCTCTTCCAGGTGGCTAGCCATAATTCATCTTAAAGATGGGGAGGAAAGCGATATTGTGAACTAAGCTGCCATAATGACGTGATCGAGTAGAAGCTGGAACAGAAAGAGAAGCTAAATAAATAAAGAATACAATTGCTCCTTTTCTATTTGAATTTCAACTTGCTTTGCCGAGATGCCTGCCACTATCCACTGGGTGTACAAAATACGTTGATTTAATTATAATTTATGGGACTTTTTTCCAATAAATTCATATAGTTTCAGACTGACAAGAATCTAAGGGCCCCTGCTGTGCCCTCATAGTTCTATTAAAAAAATAACTAAAAAATTAAATGAAAAATTATATGGCAATAGCCAAAAATAAAAAAAAAAGATTAAATCCGAGTAAGTTCATAAAGTAGAATACCAAAAAAAAAAAGTTCAAAAGCAAACCTGTAAGCGAGTCTTGATGGTATCCAATGGGGTTGTGATGCAGGATGCTGTAGCACCTGCAAAAATCCCTCCACCAGCTTGAACCAACATAATGGTCCCTTGAGTTGGAGCAGGTCCATCATGCTCAGTGCCATAACCTAAGAGGCTGCCAGAAACATTGGAGATGAGAATTATATCACAAGAATGAATAACCAAGCTTGAAAGGGGAAAACAAAAATGATGTAGAATAGGAAGAAGAAGAAGAAGAAGAAGAAGATAGGGAAGAAGCTGAGAAGAAGGGGAAGGGGGAAAACGAGGCAACCGCCAAACACTATTTTATTTCATCATCAATTGTTCAAATAACAATGAAAAGAACTAATAAATGGCGAAAACATAACGAGNAATAAAATAAAATAAAATAAACGATAAGGTCCAATAGCAATAATAAAATAAATAAATAACTTCCGGCGTAATGTCCGCATCAAGAAACCCACAGAAAATAGATTTTGCACAATAAAACATTGTCCTATAAACCATGAGATCCATTTATTCCTCGTGATCAAAAGATTCGTGTTTACTAATCCAATGTTCTCGAAATGCAGGTGTTTGTTTCCATATCCAATGCAAGTAACCAAATATAAATTCTTTTCAACCTTCTTCTATCCTAATACTATCCCCAAAATCATACTTGACTCGTGAAAGTTAATATCACTTGCAATATTATTGAATATCTAATTAGGTTTTTGTATGATAGCCCAATCTTGACAATAGGTTATGCACGTGAGTGTGAAATAAGAGAGATAATAAAACACAGAAAATTAATAGCATAACCTCAAACTTTGTTCAGCATAGATTTGTTTAGAGATAAGGAGTCATTATTCTTTAAGATTATTATAGAGATAAAGCATTAACTAGAAGGCATAGAAAACCACAAAAGAAAGAGGCTGACTCGAGACTATTCCAACAGATGGTCAAAATAGTATACCTCCAAATTAAGCGTTGGCTTGAGCCATAACTGGCCCACCATACAGCACTTGATGGGGAATAAGTCATAACAGATAGACCAAATCCTCTATAAAATCCCCGAATTCCATCAGATTTTAAAATCTTACGAGCAACATCCAGGCCGCCATTATAAGTAGCGTGGCCTGAATATCCTTGCACCATCAACCTTTGACTAATCTGTTAAAAAAAGATCAACTAAATGGACTTTGAACTTTCAAATGGTCGACAAAAGTAGCAAGAAACAGGAAGCCAAAACAGAAATCTTTTAAGATGGCATGAGAGATACAATGTCTCAATAGAATCATTATATAAAATGTCAAATGTTCTTATATTCCAGCTCATGCATTCTATAACAGTTCAGAAGAAAAATAAATAAAGTCTATGTACATATTGAACACGTAATTTTACCTTTTGACGTGGTACTTTGACTTTATTTATTTTTCTAAAAAGTGATATTTTTGAAGAATGGTGGTTAAAAAGTATGGAAAAGTTTTGTATCCAAGTGTAAAATTATTTTATTGAGAAAATGTGTGATTGAAAATGAGTTCGAAGAATCTCTACCAATCAGGTAATTTATTTGCATTTTGACTATACTAATTCAAATTTAGTTGAACTTGAACCAATTCATGGTTATGCTTACACTTACAAAATTACCCCCTCATTGAACAACAAAAAGATGGACAAAAAAATAGAACAGTTGAAATTACATGAAGATCTAACATACCACATCAATGGGAACAAACACGGCTTGTGAACAAAGAGATCCTAACATCCCAGCCATTCCATTTGCTATAGCTGCCTGTGTAGGCTCTGATAATTTGAATGGTTCTATCATCTTGAAAGAAGCAACTTTTGTAGTCTCTAACGCAGTGAGAAATATAATTCTAGCAGGTATTGCTCCAGTAACGACTGTGCCGAAACCTCTATATAAACCGGGAATCCCATCAGTTTTTAGTAGACCTTTGATGACGGAAAAAGCATTTCTTTCTATAGCATCATGTGAAGCAACCTGCATCCTGGTCTTCACAACTGAAATTGGATAAAGTGCAACTGTAAGACCAGTAAAAATCCCTGCCCCAACAACATAGAACTTGGTCTTATCAAGCCTGCAAGGGAGGACACTAACATTAATAAAATTAAAATGAAAAACTATACATCAGTCTGCATGGCAAGAACCTCGATTATTAAGAGACTTAGAATGCCATATAATAGAAGGTTTCTCGTGTATCATTGACATTCCTAATATTTAATTGAGTTGATGGCAGTGTTTGTCAACATAAATCTGAGATCTCATAATTGAAAACAAGAAAATAGAACATGAATTGATAATTTCTTCTTCTAAGCTGCCCAAAAAAGTATGCCTTCCTTTTGAAAGATAATATCTTTCATTGAATTTCCATTGCAGGAAAAGTTAATATTGTCTAAATGCTGATAAGTGAGAGTCGTGAAATTAAATGTTTGCAATCAAGAGAGAGAGAGACCCTAAAACCTCCTATAGAGTGCGTAATTAAAACTATCAAATGAACAGCCATCCACAAACTAATTGAAATATTATCATCAACTAAATTTGAAATTACTCCATGTTCAGCTCCATAACAACAACTCGAAATCACTTTAAAAAATCCTCCCCATAATGGAAATCGATTAACTTAAAATGTTATCCCAATAATCAAATTATCAGCAATTATCACGGAAATGTGTGTATTTTTACGTATATATACACATAATTAATACACAAAATATATAAGCAAACAGATTAATGATTAACAGCTAATAATATATATAAAAAATGTAGATTGATAAAGCTTACTTATCCCAATTAATCTCCGTATGGCGAAAAGATTTTCTATGAGCTCCAGCAGCATCCATCGGGCCAAGTGCAGAATTAGGAAAAATGGCCCACGAGTTAAATTTCTAAATAGCGCTAACGCGAATAGGAAATCATTATTTCCCCAGACAAATAGTTTTTATAAGAAAAGATTTCCGAAAATGAGAAATGATTATCAAAATGAGAAATTTCTTGGGGAGAATAAAAAAACGAAAGATTTCGATTTGAAAAGTGGGGTTTGGTCGCAAAGCCGTTTGCGCGGAAGTCAGTTTGCGCCGCGGATATAAAAACCATCACGGATCTGCACCTCAAGGCACAACCAAGTATCTGGGCAAACGTTGTACGGCATGTGAGGTTTGGTTGACTGATGTAATTTTGAAAATTTTTATTTTTAATTATATCCAATTTCCCTCAATTACACTCAACGAATAAAAGTTTATGCCAAAAATAATAATTAGTAATTGTTCAAACAATTTGATATATTAATTTCGATTATTTAAGGTACCCGTCAATTGAACGAGTTAATTAATTCTATAAGTCTTTGTTTGATAAATTTATAAATAAGAAATCAGTGGATCTCGATAATAATGAATATATTATTGAAATTGATGTTTGAATTTGATTGATTTTAAAAATCGTTTAAAAATCTGTATCCAAAATCGTTTAAAAATCTTTATTTCATATCAAAAAATAAAGACAATTAAATAGTCAATATAGGAAATTACAAATTTGCATTTTGTTTGAGATATTTTAAGTAGTGTCAGAGCATTTAATTGGGCCCGTTACGATAAAAATTAACTTTTTTTATTAATAGATTTTGATTCGATGAAATATATGGTTGAAAAGTTGATAAAAATTACGAATTCCATAAAATATGCTATTGAAAATGAATTTGAAAAAAAAAATGAATATTAAGAAATAGAGCCAATCGGAACTTAATAGTATTACAATTTCGTTCAACTTAAAATTTTAAAGATTTAAAATCGTGTATGATTGCCTATTGTTGGACTCGACTCAGCTCGACTCAAGAAATGGGCACAAGCTCGTCCCATGGTGGGGCAAGTCAAGCGGCTTGCGAGCCACTCACGACTCACCTCGTTTTTTGAGTCGAAATTTTCACTTTTTACCATCCCTGGTGCAATTAGAAAATCGTATGGTTAACAATTTTATACAAGGTAATGTGAACAGAAACAGTTTGATAAATTATGCCTATTACAGTTATTATCTTGAACTAGTCTTTTCGCCACTTGATAAATAAAGGGTGGTTGGGTATTATATATGGATGTCAAACTAAAGAAAGCTTAGGAATGTCGGGAGGATATTACCTTAAAATAAATAATGTTTGACGTGTCTACGAATATTCCTGTCATGTTCACTTGATATATTAAATTAAACAAGATATAATATCCTTAATAGGCACGGAAATTTTGTTTCTTTGAATTCTCTTTTTAAATTTTTTTATGGCTTTATGTGCATTAATCACAATTTCCCTTTCAAATCAAGGATCGTATATGTACCTCTAATCGAACTTGACTATTTAAGGGTCGATAGTAGTTAATAATTAAACAAATATTCGATAAATTGAATTAAACAACATTAGCAGTCAATATTAATGAAAAAAAAAGTTCAAATTTTTTTATTCCGAGTATTATCTAGTAGTGTGTATCAAGACATACGTGGCAATCTATGGACAAATTTCGTGGCCGTTGATTATTACTAGGTAAAGTGAAAGTTTAACGCGTTAAAAGAAAAGAGATGTGTGAGTGACTTATTCTATTATTAAACATTCTTATTATTTTTTTAATGTTTTTCTTTCTTTTTTTTTTCATGTAAAAGGAACATTTCAAGCCGTGGACACCTTAAACAGGGAGTTATTGTATGGAAAAAGGACGTACATTCAAGCCAAGTAAGTCAATGCAATTGTATGACTCCTCTATTATCTTTTAATATATTTGAAAATCAAATTTTATGCATGAAAAAACTATGTCTGGTAGCTCATGTCGCAAGGACTTTCTCATTAAAAAAAAAAAATTGTATTGTGAGTTATTAATATAGGTGGTTGGGTATATAAGCAACGTCTATTCATGTCATCATTTGCGTGTTGTCAAACTCAATTCCACATTGCAACTAATTTAATTTATAAATAAAGAGAAATGAGTTATAGGAGGGAGGTGATAGCCGGTGGGCACCCGATCTCTCATTGAAATTTGAGAAATATTTTTTTATGTGAAATATTTTTAATATTTTGTGTTTGAAGATTTTTTATAAGTAAATTGGGCTCCCACTGATCCACGTCCTAGCTTCGTCATTGAATTTATACTAATGTATAGTTGAAAATAAATTTTAAACATTTATAAGTAATTTATGAATTTAACCAAATAGAGGGTTGGACTATAGAAATGTGAAAAAGGCTAATAGTATCCATAAATTTTTGTAATACGTTAACGACCTTCCAAATTATTTATCAAATTAAATAATTATCACTATCTTGCACTATGCATATAACTAGTTAATTGTTCGATGATGACGGAAAGACTCTTGACAAATTTGTCGTAAAATCTATCGTGTCTATCTCAACCTACCAAACATGTCTTATACTAATTTGATTATTACCATATAAATTCACTACGATGTAAAAGATAACAGGCTGTTAAACCTTAATTGCAGTAAATTACTAGCATTGACATTTGACACAAATTTTATGTTACTGCCGACAGAGAATTCAAACCGTCCTAAATATTGTATCAAACGTCAAATACTATGAGAAATTGTCGTGACTTTGTGCCAAACCTTGAGGTGTACCCACATCATGTCCGAACTACTTCTATCCTCTGCAATAAACCATTCCCTTTGACATTTTCTCAATAACCTTTGTCTTCTACACAAAAATATTCCATTTTTATACCATATATTCTCTCTCGATCTGGTAGTCACAAGATTTTTTCTTCGTTTCCTCAGCCAAAAGACAGACATCAATTTTCGCGGTCGATGGGTGTAAAGAACATTTTTGCGCTAGTAACGGCGTCCCTGCTGTTCACAGTTGGCGTCGCCTGCTCTAAAGGATTATGCAAGGTATATTTTTTCGTCGTGGTCGATTGGTGTAATTTTATTTTTATGGGTTTCTCGAATTTATTTGAATGCAGATCGGCGATGAATGTTCAACTAATGGAGATTGTGAAGCCGGGCTCTATTGTTTTTCGTGTACAGCTTCATTTTCAGGCTCTAGATGTGTTAGATCAACTGCTACAAACCAATTCCAGTTACTGGTAAGTAAGAATTTTTGAACTCGAGTGTATAGTGTGTGTTTTGGTCTAACACATAAGGTCCATTCACTTTGTAAAAATATCTGTTGGGGACAGAATAATTCTCTACCATTCAACAAGTATGCATTTTTGACGACGCATAATGCTTTTGCGATCGATGATGGAGTTCCGAGACTTACCTTCACTAATCAAGAAGACAATATCACTCAACAGCTAAATGTACGTCAATATTTTCAACCTCGTTTTCTAGTTTACGAGTTTTTTAATGAAGTAGCAACACATTCTTGGATTGTAGAATGGAGTCCGTGGACTAATGCTTGATACATATGATTTTAAAGGAGACGTATGGTTGTGTCATTCTTCTGGAGGCGAATGCCACGATTATACAGCATTTGTAAGTATAAACATAACGTGATCTTAATAAAATGTTTTATGACTCATTTGGCAGAGCTTCTACTTCTTGTAGAAGAGTTTCTTAAGAAAGCCGACTTTTTTAAAAGCCCATTTCAATGTAACGTGGACTGGTATGGTACGTAGGAACCAGCTATAGACACGTTGAGGGAAATCGAAGCGTTTTTGTCTGCAAATCCATCAGAAATTGTAACACTGATTTTGGAAGACTATGTCAAGGCACCAAATGGATTGACAAAGGTGTTCACAGATTCAGGATTAATGAAGTACTGGTTCCCACTGTCCAAAATGCCTAAAAATGGCCAAGATTGGCCATTGGTTAGTGACATGGTTGCTAATAACCAAAGGCTACTTGTATTTACTTCCATTCAATCTAAGGAAGCCAGTGAAGGAATTGCTTATCAATGGAATTACATGGTTGAAAATCAATGTAAGTTTCTACTTGTTCTTATATTGTGCTTGATTTTACGGTTCGATAAGAATTTCAAAATAAACTGGCTACTTCAGATGCTATAGACATAGCCCCGACCCAATACGAGTGGCCCTACGCCCCTACAAGTCTACAACCCGGCACAGTCCAATTGTAGAAGCTCACGGTCCACGTGAGGCATATATTCAAGAAGAAAAAACAGTGAGTGAATTCATCCAAAAAAATGTATGGTCTCGTATAGGAGAAATTTTTTAGAACTCTCGGAATATGGAATTAAGTAATCTCTATCACTATTTAATTGACATGTCTATGAGTTTCAATTATTTAACACGAGTGTCAATTAAAACAGTAGTAACGAGTATTGAATACTCTATACTTCGTGACTAGGATAGATAGATCAAGTTGATTCTGAGTAAGTTTCGGCGTACTAATTCTAGAAAAAAAGGTTGTGCCAAAGCTAGCAAGGTCGGTACACAATTCCAAGTCTGGTATCTCGACTTGGCTGTCTCACTGCTAAAATTTCGACTTCTCAATAACTAAAATTGTAACGAGGTCTCAAAAATTCAGTAATGTTATATTTACTAGCTTAATTGCATATGATATTTAAATTTAATACTTAATTTTATTTCGAATATCTAATTAAAATTAGATGGAGATGGTGGAATGAAGGCAGGAAGTTGCTTTAATCGTGCGGAATCATCAGTTCTTAATGATACAAGCAAATCATTAGTTTTGGTTAATTACTTTAAAAGTGTTCCCATAAAGCTATTAGCATGTGTACAAAACTCCGGAGACCTCATTAAAATGCTACAAACCTGTCACGATGTTGCTGCTAATCGTTGGGCTAATTTCGTGGCCGTCGATTTTTACAAGGTATCCCATCTCTTCCACCTTTTGCTGGATTGTCTTATTCGCAAATCAGATTGTACAATATTTGACGTCTTAGTACAATTAAGAGACCATTTGGAGGATTTCTATTTTCGTATCTACTTCTTATAGAAGAGCTTTCTGTGCCAACTTTCTCTAAAAATTCTTTTAATAAGAAGTAACTTTGACTTTTCAAAAGTCTTATTAAACTTACCCTAAAGAAGAACTAAATATTAAAATTTTCTTATAGACTAATTGTAATGTTCTTCTTGTTAATGCAGAGGAGCGAGGGAGGAGGAACTTTTCAAGCGACGGACACATTAAATGGGGAGCTACTTTGCAGGTGTAACGACGTACACGCATGTGTTGTAAGTAACGTTTTGTTATCTTAAATTTTGTTACCATTCATCTTTAAGTCATATTATTTTCATAATTTGGTGGCTTATTTAACTTCGTGCACGTCTGATATTTCCACTTGATTCGTTCTTCTGATAAGTGTTTTATCTTTTATTTTGAAACCAATCTAATGGGCTTGATTTTTGTTAACAATTATTGCATGTATTACGAAATAGCAGTGTAACACGGGATGTTACAAATGTAATGCAGTATTTTTGTAAAATAAAAAGTTTGGACAGTCTTATAGAAATAATTTATATACTTAGGTTATTTATGAAAATTATCCGGGCGTGCCTAGGATGATTTAGGCCCATTCTAACACAGCTTTGTTCATAAACATTTATATTCGAGTCCAAATTGAGTGCTCTTGCAAGAAGAAACTTCCATTTTATTTTTATTTTTATTTTTTTGGTCGTCAATTGGAATTTTTTGCATTATTAAATTTTTGTTAGTAACATTAAATTTTAATTTGCGAAGCACTCAACTTATGAAAATGACACGAAATTAAATTTTGCAGGTGGGATCCACTTCAGGAACATGCAATTCTCGACAATAATAAATTTATTTCACTATATTTTAAAATGTAGTTGGACCGTAATCTTTCATCGGGGGTATAGTATACATTTGGATGGTAATGTGCATTTCAGTCCTATATTTGGACTCGACCAACACTATTTTGATTGATCTTCTTTTATCTTTGTGTCTTGTGAAATTGTTTGTTGTTAACGCATATTTTGTAGGTTGATCAAAATCTATGAAAGTAAATAACGATTTTAAAAAATACTGAAAGAATGTATGACCCACTATTCGTAATTACAATCTTGCTACATTAACATCAAGTTTGACAGCTTTTTGACATCATCTGAGATGGTAAATTTTTATACAAAGATTTCAACATTTTTTTTCAATAAATGGCCAGGATTTCTACACATAGGCGGAATGTCGAAGTTTATGTCAATCATTGGTGTACAAGAAGCATAATTGTTGTAATTAATGCTGGTCAAAAATCAAAAGTGATTTACATGTGAATTGGAAATGATCAAAAGCTAAAACAACCTTGCTTAAGAATCAAGAATCCATGGCTTTTTAATACTGAAAAGGATCAAGCAATAATTTCCCACTTTATTTAGTTAAAAAGCACCACTAATCCAACTAAAAGTGGCATCTAGCACATGCTAAGTATCCTAATTAGGGATTTTAAATGAAACCTCGACTCTTCTTTCCTTTTTTAGTATAAAATAAAACCCACAAAAGAAATGTAAACTAATCGATCTAAGTATCTTTTAATAGACTTCATTTTGGTTGTCCGACTCACCCCCTATTTGATGGTCATTATTTTCGAGAAATGATGTTTTAAATAGTAATTTTTCGAAGAGTATGATGTTAAAAATAGAGAAAAAATTTAGGTCTAGTGCAAAATATTTTATTGTATGAATGCGTAGTTGAAAATGAATATAAAAATTAAAGAGTGAGATTTAAAAGGAGAAAAACGGGGGTTGGTTGTGGTAGCCCAAAAATAATTAACCAAGAGGTGGTTAATTGGCTTTCAAAATTTTTTCGAAAAATTAATTCAAATTCAAGCAAGTTTGGAATGAATAAATCAAACAAATAAAGTGCACATATACGAAAGCAATAAGTAAAATGGAAGAAAATGTGCAAACAATATAATTGTGGAAGTTCTATCACAAAAATATTTGATCGTTTTAAATACCGCAAGTGCACGGTTTATTAATAAGTGGTAAAATGAATTTTTGAATCCAAATATCGTACTCATAGATATTGTATTGGTTTAAATTCAAATAAACTAAGTTTTAATTGAAACAATGAAAACTTAAGATTTTTCAACGACTAAATTATCACTAATTAATATACTTCTGATTGCAAAACCCAATTAACTAAAATCAATGCAAAGATTGTGATTATAGCAAAATTGATTAATATACAACGAATAAAAAACGCACTAAAATCTCGAATCCCCTTTTACTCTAACTTTACAGTTTGGCAACATGATTCAATTGTTTAATAATCTCTCTCGAGTATAATTAAATTTATTCTCACATGTGATTCGACTATATTTTTATGACGGATGCGAACATAGAATAATGCATTAAAAACCTATGAATACTTGAAGATCGTGTAAAGTATAGCGGTATATTTCTATCTCCTATTGTACTCTACGATGATTTACACTATGTCTAACTTATTTTTATCTTTCGAGGGTAAAACAAGTCACAATATCCATACAATCATTGTACACATAATTGTAAATAAGATAATACCATGAAAATCGTTTAATAATTGAAAACGTGTTTGAATATCTAAAAGAAAAAAATAAGAATTAAATGTTCATTATATAAGATTCATAGTAAACCTAGTACTAAATTTGTTTAACCTAACATGTTGTGAAGAAGAAAGCAAAAGATATAAAAGATGTTCATCATTAAAAAATTTTGAATTCAATCTTGATGTTCTTAAAATTAGATCTTGATGTATTCTTCACCTCTCTTTGCAATCAATTCTCCACATCCTAATTATGTTGATAATTTGTACTTATATGCCTCTCAGTGCAAATAATGGCCCAAAAGGAAGAATCCCAGTTGGCATACAATTCAAAACAAAAACAAAAATAGAATTCAGGTTGCATATTGGCACCCAGGCAAAACCCAGGCGGTCGCCCAGGCATATGATTTTGCCTCTGCTTTTGATCAATCGTCTGGCTATTATAACTGGGCAGCCCAGTTAAAAACACTTTCAAACGCTGCACTTTGGTCCCCGATTTCAATTTACCTCTTTTAAGCCCTTTTCTCTTGTAATTTTGATCCTTCAACTTTTAATTGCATACAATTGAACCCTAACATCTTCAGTCTCCATTTTGTGGTCCAAATCAACAATTGAAATGTTTCAATTTAGCCCCCATACTTTGAATTTCACCCTTCTTATTTTCCAATTACTTAGAAACGAGTCCAAAATGGAAACAAAAAGGAAATTAAACTAAATTAAGTAGAATTCAATATTTTGACGACATAAAAACTTAGTAATATGGTCCAAATAAGTACACAAAACACATCTATCAAGTTCAATCCAGAACAATTATCTACGTCCTATGTTACTAAACTCTCCATCAAGAGCAAGATCTTTTTTATTATATTGATTGACTTATGGAGCAATGACATACAAACAAGGATTACCGATTCTTATACAATATTGAATTTTACGAAATCTCAAAACATTAAGAGTAAAGTCAACCATAGGTCAACAAGTTGGAGGGCAAAGCTTCCTTACGGAGGATGTGAACCATCACATTAATGAGATACTTTGTAGATTCGAAGTGTCATGAACAAAAATTGTCGTCCAACACATAAAATTACTATAGATGTACCAAACTATTTTACGTCTAGATATCACATTAATAATTGATACAAGAAAGGAAAAAGTGAAACTAAATTATATTATCGACAATTACCAATAGATCTATGGTTGTAATGGTTGACGAATAAGCCATTGGTATTATTGACTGAAGCCTCTCTCTCTCTCTCTCTCTTCTCTCTCTCTCTCTCTCTCACTTACATTTTATAATATTATTTTGAACTTTTATTTTATAATTTCAATTCAACGTCAAATAAATTATTGTTTATACCATTTTATTTTGTTTAAGAGGACAGAAATAATATCAATGCAAATGACATAAAAAGAAAAGAAAGAAATTCAACTAAGGATTATGCCACTTTGCCAGAAGAATTTTGATAAATGCAGTGATTGAAGTGTTGGTGACATGAGATAATTTGATGAAAAAATAGATTGTGTTTTAAACAATTCAATAATAGAATGTTATGTGACATTATGTCAACATTTTTATCAACTTATTTGATATTGTAACATGATTTTTCAACTAATTTCAATGAATAGAAACGAGGGCACATGGGACCTCCCACACGTGCATTCAATACCCTTGTTCCTATTTTTTTCCTTCTGAAAGCACACCTACCCAATCAATCATCTTTGAGGTAATAAAACATTAATAAAAAAAATTTAATTATAAATTAAGAGTAGAATGTCGAGAAATTAATAAGATATTTTATAATAAAATGATGGATGAAAATAATTGATGTTTTGAGAATTCGTAAATGAGTAATCATGTTATCAAACCTTATTTATCCTCAACGTATTTTGACTTTCAAATTGATGAAACTAAAGACAAAATTTTGGTAACAATAAGTTATATAATCGTTAATCATATTAGGTTGTGATAGTTCGTAACAAGATGTCATAACCAATTAAAAAAGGATACTTCTTCGTATGAGACTTTCCTCCAAATAAGATGACGACTAGTTATGAATTAATCAATAAGAGTACAAAACCACCCTATCTTGCAAGGAATTTCTATAGGTTCAAAGAATCTACCTAATGATAAGAATAAGAAGATAACATTATAAGCGTTCAAATTACTTGTCACTTTTATGTGTCAAACTGTGCAAAGGACTTATCATCCTAACCAGACTGGACTTACATCTCATGCCAAGAACAAATCTTCAAGCTCAAATGAGTAATTGGTAATGTCTAAAGTTCAAAAAAAGCATTTGAGTTCCAAGATAGGTATGCGAACCATCTTGTGGGATATGTTTAAGGGGTAAAATCCCCCCATCAAATACATATCAAAACAATAATCAACATATAAAAGTTTGAATCAGTCCTTTTAATACAATTGACCTCTTAAGACAAAACCTCAAATCTTAAAAATATCCGACATACATCTCATTCCTCTTACCAAGAACATATGTTAAAGTTATAATTTCATGGACCACTTAGTTTCCTGTGGTTTGCTTCTACTTCCAATAGGGTGGTACGCATGTGCTTCTTTATATAGGTCTTTTTCTCCTCTTCACTTTTATCAAAATATTTATCAATAAGCAAATGAATAAAGCATCACAATTACTCATGAGATACTTTGATGGATTGCTAACCAATCAAATTCCCTATTAGAAGGTATAATCTAAAGGGTATTCATCATAGTAATGTGATGAAAATGTTTGCATGTACAACTATTAGTTATCAAGAATTTGTATCTAGTTTTGCAACTTGTCAGATAGTTTTGTTCGTCAATACGTTGGGCTGGACACTTGAAATGCACGTCTCACAACCCACGTTTTGTGTGTGTAGGCGAACATGGCCCAACACAGTTGGTGCTGACTGGCTGTTGGACCTAGATAATTTTAAACATGCTATATCTAAATTGACTTCTTAAGACAGAACCGCAAATCTTAAAAATATCCCACTTGCATCTCATGTTCGCTTACCAAAAACATATGTTTTATAATTTCATGGACCACTTAGTTTCCAGTGGTTTGCTTCTACTTCCAATAGGGTGGTCAGCATGTGCTTCTTTACATAGGTCCTTTTCTCCTCTTCACTTTTATCAAAATATTTATCAATAAGCAAACGATTAAAGCATCACAATTACTCATGAGATACTTTGATGGATTGCTAACCAATCAAATTCCCAATTGGAAGGTATAATCTAAAGGGTTTTCATCATAGTGATGTGATGAAAATGTTTGCATGTATAACTATTAGTTATCAAGAATTTGTATCTAGTTTTGCAACTTGTTAGATAGTTGCGTGTATAACTATTAGAGTCCGTTTGATAGACAAATGTGGAAAGAAATTTCAATTCCATGTTAGCTGGAAAATAAAAACCTACCAAATTCATAGAAATTCGTTTTCCATGAAAATAAAGAAAATGCAGTTTAAAGTGATTGTACTTTGAAATTCGGTTTCCATTTCCATGTTACAATCAAACGGCCAAAATAGAATTCGCTTTCTTCGGATGTGATATTTTCCATGGAATTCGTTACAATCAAACAGGGTTTTAGTTATCAAGAATTTGTATCTAGTTTTGCAACTTGTTAGATAGTTTTGTCCGTCGGCACGTTGGGCTAGACACTTGAAATGTATGTTTCACAGCCCACGTTATGTGCGTGTAGGCCAACATGGCCAGCACAGTTGGTACTGATTGGCCGGCCGGACCTAGATAATTTTAGACATTCCATGCCTAAATTGAGGTCGTGCTGCCAAGCCGGGCCATCTCAAAATTGAGCCATGTCTGCCTGGTATGGTCCTATTTACACCTTTAGTAAGGTCTATATAATTATTAACACAATGAATCACTCTTATCACTTGAATACAGTACCATCTACAGCTTTCTCCCTGAACTCTGAAGTGATTGGAGCTTCTAGGGAGAAACTATGGCTGTATTCAGTCTAACTGTTGGAATATTTTCGGGGCTCTGCATCTTGAGCATTGCTTTACTAAGATGGAACCAAGTAAGGCACAGGAAGAAAGGATTACCCCCCGGTACCATGGGATGGCCAGTTCTTGGCGAAACTAACAAGTTTCTAAAACAAGGTCCAGCCTTCATGAGAAACAAAAGAACAAGGTCTTTTATCATTCTAAGGTGGTTCAAAATCTTGCGAATACTTGCAACTAATTTTTTGACCTCTTATTGTACTAAAACAGGTATGGAAGTTTTTTCAAGTCCCACATTTTTGGGTGCCCTACAATTATTTCTATGGATCCAGAGCTAAATAGATATATCCTAGTTAACGAATCGAAAGGCCTTGTCCCTGGCTATCCTCAGTCCATGCTAGACATCTTAGGCAAATGCAACATAGCAGCTGTCCATGGTGGTACTCATAAGTACATGAGAGGTGCATTGCTTGCTCTCATTAGCCCCACCATGATTAAAGACCAACTTTTGCCGAAAATCGATGATTTTATGAGATCCCATATCAACAAATGGGATAACAAAATCATTGATATTCAACAGAAAACAAAAGAGGTGGGTAATGGTGATCATGCATTGGTTTTCTTAATTTTACCTCAATGACATGCATCTCTCTTATGATTTTGTTGATCAGATGGCTTTTCTCTCGTCACTGAGGCAAATCGCAAGTGTTGAATCCGTCTCAATATCTCAAGAATTCATGCCTGAATTCTTTAAGCTAGTGCTGGGAACTCTGTCTCTGCCTATCAATCTTCCTAATACAAACTATTATCTCAGCATCCAGGTAATTAAATCATGCTACTGTCTACCAAACATACACGTACCTTTATGAATGAAATGCATAGAAAACTTAATATTGAGGCATATCACAGGCAAGGAAAAACATTATGATTTTGTTGAGAAAACTTGTAGAAGAGAGAATAGCTTCTGGAGAAACTCATCACGACATGCTTGATTACCTACTCTACAGCGAAAAGAACAAGTATAAGCTGAATGATGAGGAGATGATTGATCTGATCATCACAATTTTGTATTCGGGATATGAGACTGTTTCGACCACTTCAATGATGGCCATCAAGTATCTCGATGATCATCCAAAAGCACTTGAAAAATTAAGAGTAAGTTAAGAAAAGATTCGGTTTCATCTAGCTTATATGTTTCGCATATTCCAACCTGATATCACGAATTCTGTAGAAAGAACATATGGAAATCAGAAAAAAGAAAAGGCCTGAGGATCCTATCGACTATGATGACTACAAATCAATGTGCTTTACGCGTGCTGTAAGTGTTCGAATTCTCATCTGAAATAGGTAATTAGTAGGGAATTTTTTCATTTAATTGACTTGTCATACCTCTATGATGCAGGTTATTTATGAGACCTCAAGATTAGCTACAATAGTTAATGGAATTTTGAGGAAGACCACAAAAGACATGGAAATAAATGGTATATAAAGTTAAATCACAAGGCCATCAAGAATCAGAGACCCTTAATTCTATTTTTTACTTATTTTATCGTAGAATTGCTTATCGATTTGTTTATCCCTTTTCAGGATATGTTATTCCAAAAGGATGGAGGATATATGTGTATACCAGAGAGAATAATTATGATCCATGCCTTTATGCTGATCCACACGCCTTCAATCCTTGGAGATGGCTGGTTTGTAATCCTAAATATATACTCGACGGTATAATGTACAAGATATTAAAACTGGGTATTAATATAAAATGGTGAAAAATGCAGGAAAAGGGCCTTGAAAACCAAAATTACTCGTTCATCTTTGGAGGAGGAACGAGGCAGTGTCCAGGAAAAGAATTTGGACTAGCGGAAATATCTACATTTCTTCATTACTTTGTGACGCGATACAAGTGGGAGGAAGTCGGAGGAAACAAGCTGATGAAATTTCCGAGGGTCGAAGCACCTAATGGACTTCACATCAGGGTTTCAACTCAATGACACACAGAAATAATGTACATAAAAAATAACATTAACAGATTGGAGACACATTGGATGTACAATAATACTTTCAGCTAACAGTAACATTTTCGAAAATTAAAAACTTGTCGTATAGATTTAAATCCAAATCAATCTGATATTCCTCTCAAATACCCAAACATTAAAGCTTCTTCAATGCATCAATGGCACCATAAATTTGTCGACCTGCTTGCCTGCACTGATATATTTAATAGGTTGCATTGAAACAAGTAATGGCAGATGATATGCCACAGTGCAGCCAAGTTTCAGCAAATTGTTTTTGGAAATACAACCTTAAAGTCTCCAAATTTGGTGCTCCAGTTTCAGTTGAAGAACTCGTAGATTAATCAGTGCACTCTGATAGACTCAATAAAGACTAATCAACTCGAACGCTTGCGATTTTGATCGAAAACTCAGGGCAGCTTCATTTTGTAGAACATAGAGCTTGTTTGAGCCCCATTTTTGCTCAAAATGCGTTTTCGAATAGTATTTTGTTAGAGAATATGTAGTTAAAAAATAAGAAAAAATTTTGAATATGCATGTAATATTATTTTATTGAAAAATGTGATTATGTTTGATTGAAAATAAGATAGAGGAAAAATTATTTATTTTAAAAATTATAATTTATATTACTATTATAATTACTATATTAAAAATAATATTTAATTAGCTAAAATATTACATTTAGTAGTTGAAAAAAAAAAAGCATTACACTTAATCTTTGTTTGCCTATTATTCTCCAAAAACTCTTTTTTTTTTTTTTTTTT
>CAIGRB010152996.1:0-22249 GCA_903798255.1 Fraxinus quadrangulata | reverse complement strand
GGAACAAAAACAATTAATATAGAAAACAAAATTAAAGTCAAAAAGTCACCACCACATGAATAATAATCGAAGATCTTAAGCAATCACTGCTGGAAACACAGAATTATGAATAAAAAGTTCAACAATTTTCAAAGAGATTTCGTACCATAAAACACGACAATCAATTTATGAGTTTAAACATATTCCTCAAACAATCAGTACTCAAAAAATTGGGCGAAATATAATCAGATCTATACCTAATAAAACAAAATTCAAAAAGACAGGACCAGATCAGGTAGATGCGAACTAAGCAAGGAGATTCATTGATCGAAGCAAGCATAAACATGAACAAACGGACAGAAGGAAAGGGGAGGAAAGTTCGAAAACCTTCGGTATGGGAGGTATAGGAAATGAAAGGATTTTCAGTAAGTGAAAAAGTTCATTTCCCAATGCCTCCCAACCGAAATGCTTCCGGCAGCTTTCTCTCCCTTTGCCTCCTAATCCACCACCATCAAAGCCGCCACTCCTCCTATGAAAGGACGATGGTTCAAATAGGTATATATGCAAACCGACTGTGCGGCGGAAGGAGACTTCAGGGGTTAGGGTTTGAAGGTTTCACAATACTTGTAGGGCTTTACATTACGCAGGCCTATGCTCTTACTGTGCTGGGCTTTCTGGTCTACTTCCTTTGGATATGAGGTTTCTGGGCAATTGACATACTACTATTTAAATTTAAAAATAATAATTGTGAGAGTGATTATTTAAAAAGCGATTATTCGGTTTCATGTTACTTGATAAAAATTGGTACGAACATCGTCGATTACATAATCAATTTTCGAGCAGGCGAATTTGAACTTCTTCCCGACACCATAATGGAAATGACCATTTGTGCAATGAATGTTGATATGAGGTGCAAAAGTAATTTTAAAGCATTAGGCATGACTATCGCAAGGAGAAAAATTGTAATGAATATACCTTTAGAGTTTTTGTTTGAAACTCGAATGAAATTTTGGAGATGTCTTTGGAGTTAGAGAGTTGGTGATTATGGTAAGAGAAAAAGATGAATGTTTTTTAGCTTCTTCGGACGTTAGAAACAAATGGGGACGGGAGACGATGTACGATCAAATAATGGAATGGAGATTTCTAAAATAAGCGTAATTTGCTCCAATAATTAAGAAGTGATGCTTTTTACTCCCTTCAAAATAGGATGTTACTGTGTCTAGAATAATTGATTATGTACACTAATTTCGAAACTAAAAAAATAAATTAACTACTATAATTCAAAAATTAAAAACAGATAAAAAGACGGTAGAGATCCTAATTATCACTTAAACTGGGCCCTCGTTTCTATGGGCCTATTTTAGAATGGATTTGCGCAATATGTGTGGGCCATTTGTTTGCCAACGGGTTAGTCCCCGTTTTCGTAAGCCATGTGCCATCTTTTCATTTTTATTGTGGTCCACAATAGTCGAAATTACACCCACACATGATTTTTAACTTATCAATTCAAAAATTAGTTTTAAAGGTGTTTGTTCAGTTGATAATTCAACTTTTAATATTAATAATAATATTATAAAATTAAATTAATCTAAATACTCACCCCACCCCTACCCCTCTCTCTCTCTCTCTCTCTCTCTCTCGCTCTCTCTCTTTGTCATCGGACTAACCACCGTAGCAACGCTGTGAGCAACATCACTTGCCACTGTAAGTGGATAAATGGAGTAGACGGTGCTTTAAGAGTGGATTGTGGGTGATGGAGATGGTTGGGGATTAATGGGTAGAGACGATGATTTTTGGCGACGTGTTTTTGAGAATTGTCTGACTGTGGGAGAGTTATTTGTTTGCAACAATAGCTTTGTGTGGGTTTTGGTGAGATGTTGGTGTCGCCCAACGATGTGGATGTGGTGATGTGGTGGTGATTGTGAGGTGGTAGCGATAGGTAAAGTGCGTTTGTAACTAATTATTTGTGTAATTGTGATCAATAAATATTATATAATCGATAAAGTATATAATTTGTGATCAATAAATAATATGTAATTTAAAAAATGTGAAGAGTACAACTAAATTTGTGCGATAAATAATTTGTGATCGTGAAATAAGTTATAACTTATAAAATTTGTAATTTATATCGAGAAATAATATGTGACATATTAATTTGATAATTTGTGATCGATAAATAAGTTGTGATTTATGAAATTTGTGATTTGTGGTCGAGAAATAATACGTGATCAATTAATTTGATAATTTGTGACTGATAAATAAGTTATAACCTATAAAATTTATAATTTGTGACTGTAACATTCTTTGATTGTAACTAGTACGTTACTATGATATAAATTATATAATATTGTGACATTAATATATTTAATTTCCTATTTTTGAAATTGTAGTACATATTTCCTAATATTGAAATTGTATCTTTCACACATCTTATATTAAGAATGTTAGCTTTCTTTTTCTAAAATATGTCGTATTCTAGCTGGCAACTGAAAACATCATCGATCAGCAACACCCCCACCTTTACCTACACCTCCGACACCACCTTTCAACCTTCGGCTACCACCGTTGTCCCAATTTGGATTAGACCACCACTACCTGCCTCCACACATCCCGTCACGGATTAAAATCACCATCATAAACCATCGCCTAAAATTTTTGTAGGGTTTGAAGTATAATTTCCATTTAATGGTCATTTTAATTTGGATCTATCTAGCTTGTAATAGCTTTATCTTACGATCTGGACGGATTTAGTTTCAATGACTGTCTTTAACTTATTCTTTAGTTAAAGTTATTGATGTCCTAACTTAACCTGCCCCCAACTTAGCCCCTTATGTAGACACCAAGATAGGTTAGGCTGGAAAACCTTATTCAATGCGAAGAGTTTGGGCCAAGAGATTTTCCTTGGAAATGGCAACAAAAGAGAAAACAGAGGGTGCGCTTCACGAAATTATGATATTAAAAGTGTAATATTTTTAAATTATGATATTATGTGTAATACTTTTAAAGATATATTAATAAATAAAATATTTTAGTTAATTAAATAAAAATTTAATTTAGTAATTTTAGTATTAATATAATTTATAAAAATTTAATGTAATAATTTTAGAATTAAAAAAAAACGAAATATTGTTCCTAAATTCCTTTTTTCTTGCCTTTCACGTATCATGAATGGTATACACTTACACGTATGCTAGATCTTTGCGATACTTGAGGGGGTGATGATAGAGTTGAGTTAATAGATTTTTTTTTTTTTTTTTGAAAAAATGTGGTGTAACCATCAAAATTTGTGGTGGTAATAACCATTTTGGAAATATTGTTTCCTATTTTTTTTCATTTTTTATAATAAAATTAAAAAAAATAAAGGTTAACTTAATCGATATTTTACTTTCCTAAATTGTGTCATGTGCAAAACACGGGTCTATATAACAGAGAAAATATATGGAAGAAGATGGAAATGACCATTTATGGAATGAATGTTGATTTGAGGTACAAAAGTAAATTTGAAGCGATAGGTACGATTATCGCAAGGAGGACAAACGATAGGGACATTTTCAATTATGCTTTCAATTGTAATGAATATACCTTAATAGATTTTTATTTGAAACTCGAATGAAATTTTGGAAATGCTTTCGAAATTAGAGAGTTTCTGATTATGATTAGAGAAAAGATGAAGGTTTTAGCTTCTTCGGAAATTAGAAACAAATGGGGATGGGAGATGTGATCAAACTTTGGAATGAAGATTTTTCAAATAAGCGCAATTTGTTCCATTAATTAAGAAGGGATACATTTTACTCCCTTCAAAATAGGATGGTAATGCTTTTAGATTAATTGATTGTGTACAATAATTTTGAAACTAAAAAAATTTAACTAGTATACTCCAAAAATTAAGAACAGAAAAAAAAAAATTAAAAAAAGATTCAGTTTGGCCCTTGTTTCTGTGGGCTATTTGTTTGCCAACAGGTTGGTCCCTGTTTTCGTGAGACTTATGCCATCTTTCCATGTTTTTATAGTGTTTAATAATAGTGGAAATTACAATAGGACCTGTTTTTTAAGTTTTAATTTCAAAAATAAAAATAAGTTTTGTGTACAAAATTTAGATGATAATTCATTTTTTAATTATAAATAATAATATTATAAAATCTTCCTCCATCCTCTCCATTCTCTCTCTACTATCTTTTTCACCGGCCATTTTTTTTTCTTCTTCACCGTTCATAGTCGCCAATGTGAGCGCCTACGGCAGCAGCACTCTGAGTTAACCACACGCAGAGGCGAATTGAGAGCCACTCCGCACGATGAACTTAGATAGTCACTGTAGCGGCGAAGCTCAGATCACCGCACACAGTTCGCAGCGACGCTCTGAGTTCACTTTATGCAACGGTGAATTAGTGTCGCTATGCTCGGTGAACTAAGATCGTCGTTGCAACGACGACGCTCAGATCATCACTGTGTATAATGATTTGAGTGTCGCCATTGCAGCGACAATCTGAATGGTGGTTTGAAGTGTTTTTTGAGGTGATTTGTTGTGGTTTTGTGGTAGTTTTTGAGGTGGTTTGGTAGTGATAGTGGTAGTGGTAGTAGTAGAGGTGATTACATGTTCATAGATTATATGTCAAATGCTATGTCAATATCTGCTTGTGGTGTTCACATGTATCAGGTCACAATGTCATTGTGCATTGGTCATATATAAATTTTCGTACGTCATAGATCAAACAAAATAGGTCAGAGATCATGTTTACATATCACAAGTCACACTCCACAGGTCACTAGTCACAAACCACAAGTCACAAATCATTGTCATTGGGTCACTAATCAAAAATTAAATAGTCACATATCATATGTCACTTATCTTTATGCACTGATAATAAGTCATAGATTTAAAGTTCACATGTCACAATTCATATGTTATGATCACATGTAAAAGTTCACAAGACACACGTCATATTGGTAACAGATTAATGTCCACATGTCACAGATCCAAAAAAACTAATCACAAGCTATTGGATTAATATCACGGGCCACATGTCATAGTGTACAAGTCAAAGGTCTTCGAGCTTAATTGTTATCGTTTCCATCAAAAAGTCTTATACATGGTGCCGACAATTTTCAATTTGTAACCTCAAACGTCTGACGGATTTTGATTAACCAGATTTCAACGATAAGAATCAAAGTTATTTGCTCCGACGAATTCTCTGTAAATTCTCTCTTTGTTAGATCTTCTAAAACACAGTGCCAACAACTTTCATGTGACCTCAATCATCCAGTGAATTTCAATTAACCAAATTTTGGGGGTGAGAATCGGAGTTATTTGCCTCGGCAAGTTCTCTGTAGATTCTATCATTTTTTTGATCTTATGATACAAAGTGCTGACAATTTTCAATTTGTGATCTCAATCGTTAGACTGGTTTCAATTAACTAGATTCCGACGATCGAAATCGATGTTATTTGCTCCGACGACTTCTCTGTAATTCTTTCTTTGTTCAATCGTCATAATTAAAATGGAGTTCTGTTTGGAATGGAAACATCTGTAATTGAATACTTGATTTTAAAAATTAAAATCTAATTCAGCGTATACTATATATATTATTTACCACCTGACTTTTAAACTTTGTTTCACACCCGATTTATGTATTTTTTTCTTGTATGCTTTCTCTATGTCATGGAAGATAGGCTTCTTGGCCAATTTCATTTTTGGCATTAGCTTTTTATATTAAGGATATTATGCCTAACATTGTGTTTTTTATATTAAGGATGTTAACTTTCTTTTTCTAAAATATATTATATTCTATTGGCAGCCGAAAACGTCATTGATGGGCAACTTCCCCCATCTTCACCTATGCCTCTGACACCACCTTTTAGCCTTCAGCTACCACCATCGTCCATCATCATCTCGCTACGAATCTGGATTAAACCACCGCCATCTGCCTCTACACATTCCGTCGTGGATTGTTTTGAAATTTAATTTTAATTTTTTTTATTTGGGCAATAGAGTGCAAATAAATAAATAAATAAATAAAACCAATATGTAATATAATTTCCATTTAATGTTCATCGTAATTTGTGCTCATCTTGCTTGTAACAACTTTATCTTACGATCTAGATGAATTTAGCTTTTCGACTGATTCCTTAGTTAAAGTTACTAAAGTCCTAACTTAACCTGCCCCCAACTTTAGCCCCTTCTGCAGACGCTAAGATAGGTTAGGCTGGGAAACTTTATTCGATATGATGGGACAAGTAAACTAAGCAAGACCTGAAGTGAAAGAGTTTGAGCCAAGGATTTTCCCCTGAAAATGGTGACAAGGGAGAAAACGAGAGCACACTACACAAAATTAGTGGGACGACTGAATGAACAGAATGCATGGTAGCGGCTACAGTACTTAAGACCCTAAAACACAACTAATTGTCTGATAGTAAATGGAGGAATCCCCTTTGGTCAAAGAAGAAAACATTAATCTATGAAGAACTATGCTACACGAACATAGGCGATGACCGAATACGCACACCTCGGGGATCGAGCATTAATTTATTCACGCGGGACCCACGCGCAATGTGAGAGNGGGGGGGGGGGGGGGGGGGGGGGGGGGGGGGGGGGGGGGGGGGGGGGGGGGGGGGGGGGGGGGGGGGGGGGGGGGGGGGGGGGGGGGGGGGGGAGAAGAAAGGGAAAAAAATCCTTTTGTGGAATAAAAAATTAATGAAATTAATATATATTAACTTAACTCAATCATCACTCCTCGAGTATAGCGAAGATCTAGCATATATGTATGCGTATGTGTATACCGTTCATTATCGATCACACAAAGCTTTTAAGATTTTCAACAATTCAGAAGTAATCTCTAATTAATAATCTCGCCTTTAATTTATCTTTTCGATATGTATTACTGGATTAAATCTAGAAATACTTAAAATAAACTCAAAAACCTGTGAACTACTTTGAGCGACGATGACAACAACAGAATACATCAACTTTAAATAATTTACTCTTGGCACAATCAGATATAGAATCTTGTACAAGCAGTACTTGATCTTGTGGCACTCTTCTAGATCTTGAACTCTTCTATTGAAAAGCTTTATATAAATATATTAATGGTGGTACTATGGTACACATCATTACCTATATATGTCATTATGCTATAAATTAATGGATGTTTCAAATTAAAAATTTGCCATTCACATTTTAATATTGCAATTTGTGTCCACGCGTCCACGAGTTGACTAACCTCGTCATCGATCCACTCTTCTTTTACATATTTTATTAATCCCATTACCCAATTTAGCATCATGAAGCTTCTTAATGCTTTAAATAATATAAAGGATGACATGTTTTTGCTTTAATTAATCCAACATTACATGATCTTAATGTGGTAATATCTATCCTTGTGCTTCACATTATGGAACAAAGAAGGGGAGATTTTGTAGCAACACTTGTTTACTTTCTATTGGACAAGACTTTTCCTAATGAATAATATAATTACATTTGGCATATAGTCTAAGATTGTAGGCATAATAATTAATGGCTCAAAAAAGACATTGAAAGTGACAAAAAAAGAAGATATATACAATATATAAGCAAAGTTTGCGTATGGGTTTTGTCACATAAAATTTAAAGCAAAAAAAATGGTTGAAATGGAGAGTTGGAGTGTTTTAGAAAAAGAGTGGAGAAAAGGGCCTTGGACTCCTGAAGAAGATAAGTTGCTTGCAGAATATGTAAGTCAAAATGGTGAAGGGAGATGGAGTTCTGTAGCTAGGTTTGCAGGTGTGTGTATGAAGTCTCATTTTTCGAGTCGATAGGACTTGTTCTTTTTGGGCTCTCGATTGTTGTTTGATTACCTACGTCGCTTGCTTTAAAATCTTGCTATTATTTTTTTGTCATTTAGGATTGAATAGGAATGCAAAGAGTTGTAGGCTAAGATGGGTGAACTACTTGAGGCCTGGACTAAAAAGAGGACACATAACACCTCAAGAGGAAGGAATTATTATTGAGCTTCATGCCCTTTGGGGAAACAAGTAAGCATACTCTTTCTCTATCTTCCGATATGGGTCGACTTCAAATTTATTGAGAACAAAACATTATTCTTGTGTCATCGACAGATGGTCGACTATAGCTAGATACTTGCCTGGAAGAACGGATAACGAGATAAAAAATTACTGGAGAACTCATTTCAAGAAGAAAAGAAAGACATGTGAAAAGCAAGAAAGGAGAAAAAATATTTTACAAACACAAGAAAAACAAACTTATGAGGAGAAGAAGAAGGTGGAAGCCATAAGCAATGAAAGTGTACTTTTCGAGGCGAAGGAGAGACACGAAGAAGCCGTAATGGAGATGGAGAATGAAATGTTACCTACTGTGTACGAGGATTTCGTGTCCTGTCCAGATACTATCCCAATTGATAGTTATTTATGGGGAGGGTTGTGGAACCAAAAGTTGAATAATTGCAGTAAAATGGCTACTGCTAATTCTTGTGAGGCAGATGAAATTAAGATGTGTAGTAATAGTGGAGGATATATTTACTGAGGAATGTTTAGCATTAATATTATCAAGCATATGTATTTTGATATTGTATGTCATAACACGATAAGTGACGAAAAAAAAATTTATCATTTTTTTCGAATTTTTTTTTTTTTTTCATTTCGTTCTTTAAAGGAGGCTGAGTATGGATAGGATAAAAAGTGTCCATTTAGAAATTATACAAGCTTGAGAGGCTCTAAGAACTTTTGCAATGTTGCCGTAAATAATTATCGAGTGCTAGGAGATAGAAAATGGAAAATAATGAAAAAAAAGAAAGAAGGATGAATATTAACAATTTTTGAAATGTTTGGGCAAATAATTGACAAAGCTGTGTCAAAAAGAGGACCTTTGCGCAATTTGCACTTAGATTGAAAAGAAGAAATTTTAGGAAGAAAATGGCCCATGCAGGTCTCGAACCTGCGACCTTCGCGTTATTAGCACGACGCTCTAACCAACTGAGCTAATAGGCCATTGTTTGGAAGTTGGAAATTCTTGATAATTTTATTCTAAACTTTAATGTGCCAATTATATAATTTTGGCAGGCAATTATGGTTAACAGATGAAGCTTGAATAAGGTTTATTTCGATTATACTATTGGGATGATGGAGATTCATTTCACATTGAACTAAATTCATTTTTGTACTTTGTTTTCAAGACGTGTTTTAACCATGTGTGAAGAATGTAAGACAAAATCATTGAACGCAAATTCTGAACTTAGATAATAATTTGGGAAGATACGTTTCGGTTCATTTGATGATTATATAATGTTTGAAAGCTGTCTTAAGGCTTCAATTTCGTACACTATTTATATATTTAACATTTATACTAGATTGTACTTGAAACGATCAAAGAAGATAGGGAATTATAATATAGTCCAATACGACATATCAAACTAGCATTAAAGTTGAGACGTGGATGGCCAAATACCATGTGATGTTGTTAGGTTTCAAGTGGAAAATAACTAGAGAAACTCACAAGAAAGGTTCTCGCAACCTACTTAAATTTCACAAAATATTAAGTAACCACTAACTTAAAGTTTCTACTAAATTGGGTCAATCACACTAACCACCGAAATTAAATTTTTTATTTTATTTAAATAATTTAATTCCTAGAATATTGTGCATAATGTAACTTTTAGGGAAAAATAGAATGCAAAAGTGAAAGCGAAATCAGAAGATCGATAGTAGGATCTTAAGTAATTCTCTCGGGAATGCTAACAAGCCTCTATAGCCATACATTGATATCATCAAGGGGCGTACCCAACATACTATTAGCATAGACAGTTGTGCTAAACGTACATAATAGTTTACATAAGCATGATATGGTGAGATATGATCGAGTCAGAATTTTTTTAACTAAATAATTAAAAATATATATATTCACTTTCTTTTTGACACCTCATTTGTATATAAACTATTATATACAAATAGCATTATTGTAGCATAGGTTTGCAAAATGAATGACGTCATTTAATTTGTTGGCTATTGATTCTAATCGTGAATAATAATTGCAACTAAACTTTTAGCTTAGACCCAACTTATTTGATGTAAATGAGTTTGATAGAACACAAAATGAATAAATTTGAATTTGAAATTACACGTTTTCGTATTATCTCATTTAAATTACTAGAGTATGTAATTATTTCTATAGTACACTCGTCGTTGAAATTGACTCTGCATCGTGTCGAAGCAACTTGGGCAAAATTGTTATGCTCGTACCTTGGTATGAGTGGAGAAAGCATCAATTTTAAATGTGACACCCGACAGCACAATTGGGAGGTTGGGCTTAGTTGCTTTTGAACGTCATTCGATCAAACAGTGCCTAATAGGATTTCACTATGCAAAGCATGTCAACATCTATGCCATTTTTCTCTACCCAAGAAGTAAAAAATAAATAACAAAATATTACAATATGGTTGATAATTTATAGAATTTGATTGATGGTTCTAAGACCTCACGCCTGTATCCTAGACCACCATGATATTTTCTTGATTGGTTGATTTGTGCGATCTTATCGTCATGTAAGAGCACTTCATCGTCATGATGATTTTTCATATGAACTTTCTCATAATCTGACATCGACCTCTATCGATGGAGTATTGGGTAAGGGTTCCCAACTGATCTGTTTAGAGTTTAGACTATTTGACAGCCCAACCAAGTCAAGAAAATCTCTCTACTTATCTGACTTGGACTTCAAATCAACAATAACACAAAAATGTGATGAAAAAAAGAATACAAGCAAGTGAGAGGTCATTTTCATTATGTTCAAATAAAACATATAAGATAATATTTGAATAAATAAATAAATTTGATTACATCTGGAGACCAATATTTCCAAATTAATTGGACAATAGTACTTTACTTGAACACTGTCAAACAAATTATGACATCGTTTGGCAATCATATTTTTGAAAAAAGAGTTTTGAATATTGATTTTTAGGATGATGTATGATTCAAAAGTAAAAAAGGTACTGAATTTACGTGCATAATATATTATTGTGTGAATGTATTGTTGAAAATTAATATGAAAAAAAAATGAATTTTAAAAGTGCGGTGATAAAAAAAAGAGACGTGCATTTACTGTTACATAATTGTAATAGAGTAAAGAAGCGTGACCCACTGATCAACTGACACGTGTATCGTGTTTAAGATTGATGACGGCTCTATGACATTTTCTGATGGACATTGCAATGAGACATAATCGACTACCGCGCTTCTAAAAAGCGCGTTTCCTCCACCTCCACTGCAATTTTCAGAGCGTGTACTTCACGTACGACATCTCGAACAGAAATACACGCGTTTATTACAATGCTTAAAACGCTTTCACAATTAGAAACTCCAACCCTAAGTTTTTGATATCTGATCTGCAAGTGCACATGCCAAATCCTGAGGTTCTTACAGAGAACCCAAAATCTAGAACAACAAAGAAGTCCACAATTTACACATATATAGATTCAGTTCATCTGCATATAAACTAAGCTTTCCTTGTTTATCTCTTTACAGGGCTTTCAAGATTTCAACTTTTTAGGTTAACAAAAAATTGTGTGAAGACTGAGAGAAAGAGGGCCAACAGAAGAAAGGGGAAGTAAAGACTCATATATTCAGATACATATATAGATACATAGTGTTATATATAGGTGGAAAAGAGATCATGGGTAGGGGGAGAGTGGAATTGAAGAGGATTGAGAACAAGATTAATCGGCAGGTAACATTTGCTAAACGAAGAAATGGGTTGCTCAAGAAAGCCTACGAACTCTCTGTTCTGTGTGATGCCGAGGTTGCTCTTATCATCTTTTCTAACCGTGGGAAGCTCTATGAGTTCTGCAGCACCTCCAAGTATTATATTTTATCTTAACCCTAATAATAGTTATATGGATCTACAGTTTAATTAATTGACTCTATTCTTTGATATCTATTTTATTTGTAATTTCTTTATATGTTTGTATGTTTTCTTTCTTTGATTTTGTTCAAGATTTTTTTTTTCTTATTTTCCTGGTCAGTTTGATCAATAAATCTTATTTTCATGATCTATATATTCATGTTTTGAGATAATTCTTAATTATTAAATATTTGCAAAAGTAAAAAGATGGGATTTATCTTTTAATTCTTTAAGATTTTGGGTCTTGTGGTAAGTTAAGTTTTTTCATTCTTTGATTTGTTTCCCTGGTCTGAAATTGCTCATATTACTGATAGATGACTTGCAATTTTTGTCCATCTAGGATCTGTATGTTCTGGAGAAATACACGATGTTTTCCTCAGATCCTTGCTTTTACCCAGTTTCAAGCCTCATCAAAAAAAAAAAAAAAAGAGCACGACGTTTGCTTTCTAGGGCTTCTATAAAGCTAAAATCTTTTTTCTGATGATCTTATATATTATTAAACAAAAAAGTCACAGTTTCAGTCTTATCGTCACAAAAAGTGACATAAGCGGTTATTGCAGGGCATCATAAATTCGTTATACAAATTGAGATGACAGAATTTCAGAGTACTTCAATTGTTGATTGAAATCGAACAACTAAACAAATTTGACCATTGTGTAATTCTTGAAATATTCTTGAAGTTTATAAATAAATAAAGAAATGCATGTTTTGTTTCTACTCTTTCCCTAGGTAAATCTTATATTTTACAAAATTTTAGCTTATATTCAAATGCGTATGAGGTAAGATTTTATCATATGAACATATTAGTATTCTAATGGTAGGTGTGAGTGTGTTAAAATTCTTTTTATTTTTTGATCCCTTGATTGATTTGATATGCTAGTTCGCATAGACGGGGGAAGATAATTCCATATATTATGTAAAATTCTTTAAATAAATTGCAATAATTTTAATATAATTCTTGTAAAATTTGAATTTGGGAAAGGAAGAGAAAAGTTCCATTGTCGTTAGTGCCATATGAATGAAGAAGAAACTTGTGAATGTTGGATATGATACGTCTTATTGCAAACTTAAGGTTTGAGGAGAAGCTAAAGATCTTGGAGTTGCGTTTCTAGTAACATTCCACATCACACCTAGTAAACGGATTTACCAGTCAATCAATGGTTTAACTTCGGTGAATCCTTATCTTTTTCGTTAATCTTGTTGTCGTGTATATTTCTCTTGTCAATACCTTGAATATTACTACAATATCCCCAAATGATTTAGTCATTTTCATTAATGGTATCGCTTGTATATTTCTCTTATCAATGCCTTAAACACTACTGCAATATCCTCAAATGATTTAGGGTTCAAAGAAAAGTTTAGCGTTGTAACTCCCATTATCATCGGTGCACTATTTAAAAGAAAAAAATTGAAGGTTTTTACCTTCCTTATATTGGTAAAAGTTGAAGTAAAAAAGGGTAGAAATAGTTTAATTAATCATGAATAATTTCTTTGCTTAAGAAAATTACCATTTTTAAAGATAGGGAAATATTTCCATTTTCTTCGCAATGGAAATTTACTTTTAAAATTTGTTGCATTATCACTTCTAATTTGTTCTCAATCTATCCGTTAATCAATATTTATCCATTGTAACCTAGCCATTCTTTGACATCCTTGTGTGCATAAGAAAGAAGAATTTAACCTTCTTGTCGATTTTACCATTGTCATAGTCATGCTAGTTCTACTAACTAAAGGATTCTTTTTCTGTCTGATTGTTTCAGCATGCTCAAAACACTTGAAAGGTACCAGAAGTGCAGTTATGGTTCTCTGGAAGTGAATAATTCAACCAGAGATCTTGAGGTAATTATATATGTAATTCGGTTTCAATCTTCTCTCACTTAATTATGAAAAATATTGCTAAAAGAAAGTGTATATATAAAAAAATGAAATTATTGTTTCAACTTAAAAGAGTATGCTGAAAATTTTAGTAGTAGAAATCTGAACTATTGCCAATTTCTTGAATGCTTTCGAAAGCCTCGAGGTGATATACATGAGAAATTTTGTCTAGGTTTATCTTGTGTCTCCGAAACAAATGGTATATATGGAGATAATTTATCTTTTGCTGCTTTGTTTGCTTTAAAGTGCATGTTCGGCTAAGCTTAAATTTTTTCATATAAGTTTTAAATTAAATAATTTTTTTAGAGATTGAAAATAATAAAGTTCCTTTTCTTTGATAATAAGATATCATTATTCAAACATATTAATAAACTTGTTTGATTTTTATTTTTTCAAAATCACTTTTCCTTAAACTCATTTTTAACAACACATTCTTCTAAAAAAATAATTTTGTACATAAATTTTTAACTTTTCTCTATTTTTCAACCACACATTCTTCAAAAAAGTAACTTTTCACAAAATCAGTTCTCAAAAAATAAAAATCAAACAAGGGTGTGTAACTTTTTTATATATTTTTTTGATTCTTAGCCAAATATACTCTTTTATGAGTTGTTGCATTGGTAAGATAATTTGTTATTTATGGTGCCTAAGCCAAATGATGATTATTATCTAGCTTAGTTTTGTAATTCTTTTTGTAGGAAAGCAACTATCGGGAATATTCGAAACTGAAGTCTAAATATGAGTCGCTACAACGATATCAAAGGTAAATTAACTTTATCGCTATTGAACCACCTCAATTTTAAAGTATAAGCTTTTAAGATTGAGTGGTTCAATGTACTGTTTGGACACATAAAATACGTTTTCTTAGCTTCGATACTATATTGAATTACGTTATTTTTTAGATGACGTGGTTCAAAAATTATTATTTCCTTGGTTACAGAGCTACACAAATAAATTTTACAAATTTCAAGTTTGCTTGAGGTGAGAATATATGTGTGTGGAACAAGCACTATTTTTATCTTGAACTTTAAACTGTTACAGACATCTTCTTGGGGATGAGTTGGGACCTCTAAATATCAATGATCTTGAGCATCTGGAGCATCAACTAGAGACATCCCTCAAGCATATTAGATGCACAAGGGTAAGCAAATTTCCATATATGCCAGTATGTGTATTGCCAACTTATTACTTTTGTAAATATTTGAATTTTTAGACCCTACAGTTACAATATGATTGGTTTGGTGGTCGTGTTTATTTATTTTTTGTTAAGATGAATCGTATAGTACTAAATTGTATCAATGAAGAAAAATAGTTGAAGTTTTGCCTCTTTATACCGTCAAATCGCATCTTCTATTGGATAGCATACATACAATAAATTCTCTTTAAAGAAAATATAGTTTTATTTATTGTCTAAAAATTCATAGACGCGCGCACAATCTTTTAGTTTTAATAATGTTCGAAAATCTAAAGGAATCTATGAATGAAAAAAGGTAAATTGGAATTATGGGTTTTATTATGGACTTTTAAGTAGGAATACACATAACAATAGGCTTTAATAATTAGGATTTTTTAACCAATGATATTATGAACAAATTTTTTTCAAAAGCATAATGCATGGGTTAAGAAATTCAATTTGATGGATTGTATTATTTATACTTTAATATATATAAAATGTTCCTATAAGATTTCTTTTCTCCATTTTTCACAAAAAAATGTTTTCACGTGTAACATTTCCCTAGCTTATTGGTATCAAAGCAACCTAGTTCTGCATGGATTTGAAGAAAATCTAATTCTGGTAAACTTTTCCACTGATTTTATACTTATTTACAGACACAGGTCATGCTCGATCAACTTTCCGATCTTCAAACCAAGGTATCTATGCCTAGTTTCTATTGATATTTATTTTAGTTCAATGTATGTTATGGCTAACAAGCTCTATCTGTATTACAGGAAAAGATGATGGTTGAGACTAATACAGTTCTGGAGAGGAAGGTAAATTAGTGAACTTTTTGGATTTAAATTCTCTTCTCGTCCGACATAGAAAATAATTGAAGGGAAGGGAAACAATGTATTATAATGTTGTTTAGTCATTTGCCTATATTCACACTTGCACAATGAGAGAGAAAATATACATGTTTTCTTCGATAGAGCTGTTGAGTTGTGAAGTCTAATTATTGCCATTGTGTGGAACCAATAAGCGGACCAATTCAATTGTTCCTGGTGGTATAATTAGGATCACTAATTCCCAATAAGAACTTAATGTGGTACTCAATTCTATTCATTCTTCATTGATTTGCTTCCATGTCGATCAAAATGATCATTGACAAGAGTTTGAGTTTTTGGAGAATTCTTTTCCGTGCATACCTTACATGACAATATCACCATTTTTAGGATGTCTTGGTTACGGATCTAAAGTAAATATAACTCAATAGAGGAGAAGAGATGGGTGGAATTTCGTCCCACAATCTTAAAGACCTCTTAAGAACATTTGCACCATAATATGCATTAGTTATCCCATCTAAAAGTTTAAACTCATAAGAGAGAGGAAACATTTATTTATTTAGATTTAGTCTTCATTGATCTGATACTGCTACATTTGTTATGCTTTTCAGCTGGAAGAAATTTATGCTGCAAATCATGTGCAGCAATCCTGGGGTGGTGGTGAGCAAAGCTGTGCATATGGCCAACAGCATCCTCAATCTCAGGCCTTTTTTCAACCATTGGAATGCAATTCTACTTTGCAAATTGGGTAATGTTTCTGAAATTCTTCTGTTTCTTTTCACAGATAAAAATGGCTTTCGTTTCACTCGTAGTTAGCTAGTATACGAAAATCTTCTGTACTCTATTTTCATGCATTATTGGATCAGCCATTCTCGCGGTGGTTTGTTTGTGGAAATCGTGTTGTAAATCGCATTTGTGGACATCAGTCTTTTATCAAGCATTTTGTGGTTTGAAAGGGGTTTTGATTTGTTTGGAATGAACTCACAAAGCCTCGACCTCGCCCATAATAGAGTGGCCTCTTTTATTAGAAAACAATAAGTAAATGTGCTTTTACCTTTTGGGAATCATAAATTACTTATTTTTCTGTTTCTTATACTGAAACAGATACAATAATCCTGGAAGTTCAAGCCAAATGACTGCTATCAATTCAGATGTTCAGAATGTGAATGGCTTGCTCCCAGGTTGGATGCTCTAAATTTACAATTCAAGAATCCTCATGCTTTCACCATTTGGGTGCGTGCTGACAACAATATTTGGTTGTATCTTTCCGTTATATCTTCCGCGCATTAATTAACCTAAAATCCATGCAGCTGTAAGACTTCATTTTGGAGTACTATAAAACATTTACTCATCGACTTAATTGAAATCAAGTGTATCTTTCAGGTTTTCTGCGTAGCCATTTGTAGTATTTGCTTGCATTCTAGAATTGAATAGTTCTTCCAATGCATGCTAAAGTTAAATAATGTGCCTAATAACCCAACACCAAACTATCGATAAGTATTGCGGTAATGCTTTCTAATAGCCTTGGGCAAATTTGAGCACTGCGAGTTATGCATTTAAAGTAACTCATGTCTAAACTCGTTAAAAAAACACAGACGAGGTATAAAAATACATGTAACTAGAATCGACATTGACATTGGCCCTCCACTCTTTTTCAGTGTCCAATTTCCCTCCTTATATGAACGGACTTAGGGTATGTTTGCCGTGGCTTTTTGAAAAGTCAAAAATTGTTTGTGAACTAAAAAAGTTGATTTAAACATGTTTGGATAATTTTATGAAAGTGATTTGTTTGATTAGAAGAACTTTTATAGGAAGTTGTATTTTCCTTCAAAAACTTTTCTAAAAGAAATAAAGGCAAAAGTAAAAGTAGAAGTTCTGTCAAACGAATCCTAAGTAGTTCTGAGTTTCCAAGAGGACTAGACCTAGGTGAAACAGCTGGATGTGTAAAATGTTGCTAGATTTCCTTGTAAAATTTTTGGGGAAAAATGGATAAATTTTTAAAAATAAATATGGACTTATTTAATTTTTATGTACTGACTTGGATCTGGGCCGAAAGCCCATTTATTTTCTTAATACAGATTAGCCCCGCACCAAATTCCTGTGGACCTTTGTATAGTGAGTTTTTGGGCTGGGCCGTATGAACAGAAAATACACAATATAGTGACAGGCTTTGAATCCACTCACAAACCCCTATAAATGAAAACTAACAAGCAAGCAAGGATTTAATTTTATTTGTCTATTACATCCATATGTGCAAACACAATAGTTCATTTATAGAGAGTAATAAAGAACCAAGGTTCAAGAGGATTATCTAGCATGAAAATGAAGTCCGTGTTTGTTCCTCATTTCTTAAAATTCATTTTTATTTAAACTTCTTTTCAATTATATATTTTATAGGACTTACAACTTTTTTAATCACACAATTTCACAGAAAAAATTAATTTTTATCCAAACCAAACATGGGCGAAATGAATGATTCCATTCAAGTCGTGAAGCATTTGAAAGATTTAGTCTAACGAGTTTTACTAGAGTATTTGGGGTTATTTCAGTAGTTAATCGACATATCGTACTTAGGTGTGGACAATGAAAAGGGAGACATAAATTTAATTTTTAGCGTAAAAGAAATCTTCAAATAAATAATTTATTATATAGGCTCTTTTTCCATAGATAAAAAGCTACGAAGAAAATATTCTCCATTTGGCTTCCACAAAGCGGACAAATTATGTCTTCCATTTATGAATCAATCAAATGTTAATTAGAATGTAATTAATTTGATTATCTTTTATAATAATATGCACTGACATGGTTAACCAAATTGCAGGCATGTGAATGCTTTAAATTTTTAATTAAATAAACACCACCTCTGTCAAATCCGATTTGATTAATATTCCCGTTATGATTGATCCTAAAAAAAGTTACTCTATTTTTCAATTTAATTTTATTCTATTTTTCAATTAATTAAGAAAGAGAGAATTAATTGAATTTTGTCACTTTGTTGAAGACCACATTTAGAGCTTGTTTGTCTCCCATTATTGGGAGAAGAATGCAGTTTTGAATAATATTTTTTTGAAAAATGTGTGGATGAAATTTAAAGTAATTTTATTGATTTACGTGTAGAATGTTTTATTTGGTGAATGTGTGGTGAAAAATCTTACTGTAGCAAACAGAATTTTAGATTAATGGTAGACAAATTGGAGCTTAATTATTATTTAAATGTGAATTCTCTTAACCTAACATTTTTCCAATGAAACGGTCGACTTTATTAGTATTGGAACCAAATAAAGGATATGGACTACTCAAGTCTCCTAGCTACTCATTTACCTTTATTATGGGTCACACCTTTGATTAAATTCGGAGTTACACATCAAGTTGCATATTAAAGTCAACATCTAAAAAAAGGATAATTGCAGTAGCGATTTCAAAATTTCAAAAGAATGTGCAGATTTTATCCAAACCTTTAAAACTGTAGCAACGCTAGTACTACACATTTCAAACTGGTGCGGTTAAATGATATTTGGACATTTTCGTACAAAAATTCATTAGTTAACCAGCGTTTGGCCATAATTCGACCAATTATAAAGGGGTAAAATGGTATTTTAACATTTTATTAATTAGAAAGGGCAATTTGCTTCTTAGTTTCAATCATTTCAAAAATGTGAGATGGAGGTCAAAACTTTTAATAAACATGTGCCAATCTAACGATTTTCATCCAAAAATTTGTTAGTTGACAAAAACTATTGATCTTCCTCCAATTAGGCGTTCCAAACTTTGACACCATGTTCAATCAATCAAATATACCGACGAAATTTAAATATTGCCGTTAGATGTGTTAAGTTGGTTGGACGAGACAGACGTTTTAGACCAACTTATAAGTAGCATATAGTATTTTGTTCAAAAAATAATAATAATATAGCAGGATGAAAAGGCAAGCACACGAGGCAATGAGGCATTTCCAAAAAGGAAAGCTTGATGAACCTCATATTCATCACGGTAATAATGGACAGTAAAATTACAGAAAACCCATATTTGGAAAGGAAATTATTTTTTTCAAATAGAAAGACAAATAATTTCCATAATTAGACAAACCCTAAAATTGCTGAAATGATTCCAGATTTAGGCCATGAATAAAATACAGTGTAAGTTTATATAAAAAAAGATGCCCCTACTTATTTTATGCAACTTGAATAAATGACTTTAGCCCACCACCCACGCCAATTTCCATTTTTATTAATAATAAACAAGGATTTAAGGTACAGTGTACGATTCTATATTAAATTTGGCAATAATTCTTTTCAGGGGTAGTTTAGTCATTTTAAGTTATATACCGTTGAAGCTTTGTTTTGTATTCTTTGTGGTGAAAGTGCAACTTTTGTAATGATTTGAAACTGTTTATTAATTAATGACTTCTTGTTCATAGGTCATGTGATAGATTTAGTATATGTGTACATTTAGTCCATGTTGTTTTTGATAAATAAAATCAAAATTTTGATAAAAGTTGTGAAATATGTAATCGAAAAGTTGATGAAATTTGTAAATTCTATGAACTATTTGATTGAAATTTAATTTGGATAAAAATGACGTGCACGAGAAGATATGTTACTTATCAATATATTTGTTGTCTAAACAAGTAGGATACTAGGGAAGCATTTAGACAAGATCGAGAAAACAACAATCTTAGACTTAGCCCTCGTTGGTGTAGCAGATGATAATTGATCTATTCAGAATTCATTGTTGGCTTGACTTCAATTTTTCTCCATTTTTTAAGCCACGCCAAACATAGGCTAAGTTTTTGTATAAATGTCCAATATTAAACCCTTTACATCGAAAAAACTCCTCACCAAGTCACGATTCCATCATTGGGAGCATATTTTCTTCTTTCCTTATCCAATCAAAGCTAAATATATGACATCGCATGTATTTTTTGCTTGGTCTTTAGACTGCGTCGATCATCAACTGCAAAATTTAGACGTAAACATACATGTAAAAAAACCTCCACAAGTAAAAATGGCTACACGTGGGTATAAGTCCCATCACGTATTTCACAATCTTTATGGTCTCTTTTCGTATTAAAGGGTTTTTCATCAAATGTTCTTCAAGTGGCCTTTGATGCTCGAACAAACTTTTTTTGCCACAAAACTAGCTTAGGGTGTATTTAAGGTCAATCCAATAACATTAAAATATTATTTATTATTTATTATTTGTGGAGTCTTATTTACTATGAACCAAATATATTCTTTCATGTTCCTTCCAAGCTTACATATAATTAATCTTTTTCCGCTTTCGAAATCTCAAAAGCCATGTTGTCTCTTAAACATCTAACTAATTTTTGTGGACTCAAAATAATGAAAAGAATGGTAAAGTAGGTAAAAGGTAAAGGATTAGGCATGCGTACTAACTTTAATTAATAGGGTTCTTAACATTATCTCATAATCGACAAAGTAAAGTGAGATTAATGCTTTGAGTGATTCATAGAACGTGCCTCTATCGAAAATTTGTTCTTACTTATTTTTTTTAAAAAAAAAATTATTTTCCTTTAAACTTATAAGTTTTACTTTGGTCCCCAACTTAAAAGCCTGTAATATCGGAATAGTTAAGGATTTTCAGACCATTCATTATGTACTATGCGCATATTATTTTGGTGATAATTTTGTACTATATGCATATTATATGCTATTTTGCTAATTGCAAAATGGTCCCCATGATTCTAAAATTTCTTTTTCTGCGAGAAATATTTCTATATGGCGAAGCACTTGCTAAATGGGACCACCAAGGGATAAAAAAATTATGGTTTAATTATCTCAACTTGTGGAAAAGATACACGGTCGGACATTTCTTGTATGCCGTGAATTCACAATGCAGATAAAAAGGGTTAATACTATTTATTATTATAATGATGGAATATCGTTGATATGAGAACTAGGGTGGAATAATGAAATATTACAATTCAATTTTCATGAAAGTGAAGGGGATTGAACTTTCCTATCACATCATTCCGTCTAAGTTATCACATCACCGTTATTCTATCATTATAATGATAAATATAATTATTCAGATAAAAAAAAAATTAATCTAGGAATTGAACATTGGAAAACTACATTCAAAATCATGAAATATCTTTCCGGGACCAGAGAGTAAATGCCAATCTCATTTACCCATGATAAGGGAATTGTTAATATTTTCTTTTTCCATACAAAAGAATGGACCACCTATACTTAATTTGCGCTCAAAATTATCGTGGAATATTCTCTCGAGCCACAAATCTTTATACATTTTCAACTTTTGGATTTCTAGTTTTATTCCTTTTTAAGTGATTATTTCAAATTATTCAATATAGTTTATTTGTGTTTTGTAATCTATTATTCATTATATTTTGCTAGGGCATAATATATAGTTTTACAAGTATAACTATAACTCCGTGTGTGTGAAAAATTATATGGCATTTCGGATCGAAATAACCTATTCTTGATTGTGCATATATATAAGATGAAAAAAAATTTATTTTCTTGTTAAAAT
>CAIGRB010152975.1:1705-38684 GCA_903798255.1 Fraxinus quadrangulata | reverse complement strand
TTTTATCTATATTTTTATCAATTTTTTTCTAATTTATCTTTTCTTTTTTTCTTTATAAACTTCTTAATTTTATACGGACCTCTAGAGCCTCTAAGTTTTTCCATTTTTGTTGATAGGTAAAATTAAAATATCCTTGAGTTTTAATAGAAATCTTATATATAGTATGATGACTAGATTACAATTTATATATTAAGGGTATTTTTGGTAGTTTCAAATATTTAGAAAAGTAACCTGCACGTCACTTATTCTACCATTTATACCCATTAGGCATTTCATTCAAGTTTTAATACCCACTAATTAAAATCATTATGATAATTACAAAGAAATACTCTCCATTTCAATTTAAAAGTAATATGAACGTTACTCTTGAATCCACCATTTATATGCCTAAATAATAATCCACCTTCATTTGTTTTTACATACATTTTTAGTTACTGCTAATTGCCTTTACATTTAGTGTTTTATAAACAACTACATTCTACAATCTCTAAAGCCATATTTTCTCTCCCAAACTAATTTTTTTTTACATAAAATCATTTGGCCTTTTTTCCATAGATTTAAGACACCTTGAATTTGAAAATTTTCTGAAGGAAAGGTTAAAAGTGCGCTGCATTTTAACGTCAAAGGACATTCAAACTCCAAGTGTTTAAGGTAGGGATGTTTACGACATTTTTGTAAGTAGAGTGAAATTATTTATTTTCGGTTTGCATTAACGTATTATTGTGTAACTCATGAGAGAATAGAAGCACCCTATGGGTGGTTCAAATAAGAGATAAAGAGATGAATTTTGATTCATAAAAAGGGATTGTTAAAACTTAAGAGATGCAGACTGCTTGATTACCGATTCGCTTTGAAATGTCGGTGACACAAATAACCAAATATTGTAATTCTAGAAAACATATTTTTTTAATATATTTACTTAACTGTTTCTTACTGAGTATTACTTGTGATACTCACTCCTATAAAATTTACAGGTCAATTGAAGGCATGGCAAGGATTAGGCATGGTGGCAAGTGCTCGGCGATTTGAAATGCTTTGAACTTTTAGTAAAATTTATACTCATGAAATCTCTTGTGAATCCTTATACGATACTTTTAAAATGTTTAATTTTCTGTTTTCACCAAGTTTTACATATATTGCATGTCAACTATAACTTAGAAACGTTGGAATGACTACAAATGAAAGTTATTTATTGCTGGATTGAATTTCAAACTTTGTCCTTCTATTAGAAAGTGGTAAAACTTGAGCTACGGTACATGTGTTAGAGTAAAATTAGTGGGGTTTCAAAGGTCTATGAGTCTTTTAAAAGTAATGTTTGGAATTACCCTAAAATATTATCTAGAGAAAAAAGTTATGTCCATTTTGGTGGACCACGTCGAGTCAGTCCCAAAATTTCTGTTCAGCATAGTCGAACAATATTTTCATATTTCAAACATTATCACCGAAACCCCAATTTTTTATATGATGTGCATATATGAATTTTATAGTCGCTGTTAAAATTCATAATTTTTCGTCAACCTTTGTTTGGTCAAACATATTTTTCTCTTTTCACTGCTCTATAATGGTAATTGATGAAATTTCTCGAATGTTTTTCAAAATCAAATTACACCATAATTGTCTAAAGTCTATATGGACATATTTCTCCTATTATAATTTTTATATGTCATAAACTCCAAAATTTTTCTTATTTACAATTTATTTTGGTTAGCATTAAAAATGTCAAATAAAGAAGAAGATTTTTTTAACGCTTTGAGTTCCGGGAAATTAGGGCGTTACAACCAAAATCAAAGCAAGTAAAAATTGGACTTAAGTCTAATATAGATTTCTTGTTCGTAAGTTTAATAATAGTAGTACATATTGATTTCTTGTTCGTAAGTCTAATATTCAAGACATACCTAAGGCATCATAATTGAATCAGGATATGCTTCCCTTTCGAAAATGTCTTCCCATGTAAAGACAATGAAGATGTAAGTTTAAATAAGCAAACACATGAAATTGCAAATGGTAGATTACATGATGAAGAATCAAAGCGTAGTAAGAGGGTTAGAATATCAACTTCTTATGATCCTGATTTTCTAACCTAATTGTAGAAAATGATCCTAGGATATTTAGTAAAGCAATGTCTACTTTGGAAGCACCACTTTTGGAAAGAGATTATCAATAGTGAGATAGAATCTATAATGCAAAACCATATTTGAGAGTTAGTTGATCTACCACCTAAAAATAAACCTTTAGAGTGTAATGAATTTTCAAGAACAAATTGAATCTGGATCAATCCATTGATAAATACAAGGCTAGATTGGTTGTAAAAAGCTATAGGCAGAAAGAAGGACTTGACTTCTTTGATACCTACTCACATGTGACCAAAATCACTTCAATAAAGGTGTTGATTGCAATTGCTACATTGCATAATCTTGAAATTCATCTATAGATGTGAAAACATTATTTTTGAATGGTGAATTAGAAAAAGAAATATATATATGGAGCAACTTGAAGGATTTATTATTCCTAACCAAGAAATAAAAGTTTACAAACTTGTTAAATCTCTATAATGGATTGAAGCAAGCTCCAAAGCAATGACACCAAAAGTTTAACAAAACTACGTTATCAAATAATTTTAAAATTAACGAGTGTGACAAATATGTATACATAAAACATACAGACAAAGCCTATATAATAGTATGTCTATATGTGGATGACATGTTAATTATGGGTTCTAATCATGATATCATCATGAACACTAAGAAAATGTTAACGAAACATTTCGATATGAAGGATATATGTGTGGCACATGTAATATTAAGGATTAAGACTGTTTTTGTTCTTTTTTTAATCTCACTACATTGAAAGTGTGTACTTAAAAGATTTAATGTATATAAGGAAAGTCCAATGAAAATCCTATTGATTTAAGTTTTCACTTTGTCAAAAACAAGGGTGAACCGATGTCTCAACTAAAGTATTCACAGATTATAGATAGTCTAATGTACATTATGAATTTTACTCAACGGATATAACATATGCTATGAATAGACTTAGTAGATTCACTAGTAATCCAGTCAATGAAAATTGAAAAGCATTGAATATAGTTCTTAGATATCTAAGATACACATTAAAATTTGGATTACACTTTACAAAATATATCATAGTATTGAAAAGATATTGTGATGCGAATTGAATATCCGATACAAAGGATTTCAAGTCTACCAGTGTTTATGTTTTTACCATTGGAAGTAATGTTGTGTCTTGAAAGTTCACATAACAGACTTGTATGGCCTAATCAATTATGGAATCAGAGTTTATTGCTTTAGACAAACTGGCGATAAATCAAAATGGCTTCGTAACTTTTTGGAGGGCATTCCATGTTAGCCTAAGCCGATACCTGTAATAGGTATAAATTATGATAGTCAATCGACTATTGGAAGAACACAAAATAATATGTATAATGGTAAGTCTAGATATATGCGTTGTAGACACAATACCATTAAGTAATTAATCTCAAATGGTATTATTTTCATTTGATTGTGAAAACATCGTAGATTCGTTTACGAAAGGCTTATCGAGAAATCAAATATATTGCCATCGAAAGGAATGTGATTAAAGCCTACTACGTAAGAGTCTTTGTGATGGTAACCTAATATTGTTCACTGGAGATCCCAAAATCTTATTTCAATGGACAACTGAGTTATGAAAATTCCAAGAATTACTTAGAAAATAATTCATAGTCATTCTTATGATAATCAAAGTTCTTTCTGCAGAGTGCTAAAAGGTTAAATTACACTTTTAATGATTAGACGTATAAGTCGCAGACATAATACCATTAAGCAGTCGATCTCAATGGTGTAAACTCGTGGTACCTTTAAGAGATTTACCGAGAGATCAAGAACACTGCATATCGATGGGAATGAGATTAAAGCCTACTACGTAAGAGTCTTTGTGATGGTAACCTAATATTGTTCACTGGAGATCCCAAAATCTTATTTCAATGGACAACTGAGTTATGAAAATTCCAAGAATTACTTAGAAAATAATTCATAGTCATTCTTATGATAATCAAAGTTCTTTCTGCAGAGTGCTAAAAGGTTAAATTACACTTTTAATGATTCCTTTAAGTTGACTAAGTCGAGTATAGTATGGCAGAATACTCTCAATAGGAAGTTACCCATATAAGTTGAAGTGGGGTTGCTTCAATGAGAATTTTGAGACTGAAATTCTATAAAACACTTATAAAACCCAAGAGTATTTCAAGGCTAAAATGAGCACAATGATGAGAACCAAAATAGTTCAAGAAAGAACGTAAGTACTATTCTCTTAGTTTAGAACAATGACTGAATAATTTAAGACATCACGTTCACGAATTAACCAAGTAAATCCAATAATATTTCACTTAAACATGTTCAAAGTCAGAAGCTACCTCTCCTCTGATATGATGGTATTAGCATTTTTATATTTAATAATTTCCATTCATATGGGGTATTGTTTGAATTTGGTTAAGTAAAGTTAATAAAAGTTGATTTTGTATCAAATTTGACCAAATATTCGAATAGTTTTCGATAGTGAAATCATGCAGGTGAATAAACTAACTTGTTTTACTCGTCAAGTAAATGATTATAGTGTATTTGAAATATTAAATCCAATTTTAGATGAATGAGATACTGTTGTCCAAAATATGAGGAAAATGGAAATTCAGATATAAAAGATTGCTGCTCGAGCGACCACTAGATGCTAGCGAGTGACGGGTCCTTGGTTTGGGCGCTCTAGGGCCCAACCTTGCGGATAGCAAGCGACTTGAAGGGCTGCATCCCTTCATGAAACATGCTAAATTTTGGAATGTGTCTCTCCGACCAAAACCTCTCAAACATCTTTTGTGGTCTAAATTCATTCCATATCATATTTATGGATTACTTTTGATCAAAAGACTCCATTAAAATTGTTTTTCTTGCATCAAAAAAATAAAAATAGTAGAGAAAAAAATGTGCTTTGAATTTGTCGTTTACTTGGAGCTTGAAGCACTTCTACTGCAAGGAGAAACTATTGTATCTTGGAAGACGGTTATTAAGGTTCTAATAGCACCGTTGTGGGGGTAAATTCGTTTTAAAATCAAAAGTGTTGAACACTTACCTCGGTTTTTCATTCTTCTTTTTTGTTCTTCTTTTTTTGGAATTTTTATTCTCATTCCAAGTAAGTTTACTTTGATTTATTGTTTGATTTAGTGTTAAATATAATTTGCAAACGCACACACAATACCCCCGACAAGTGCCATAGTATGTTTACCTTATTACTTTTTATGTATAGAGCATGGAATTTCTGTCAAACTACGTTTGATAACACCTATTTAGTCCTATTTTCTTTCTTCTCGAGAGAGTTAGTGTGTGTACGTGTGTGTATTGAGAGGGAGACGTAAGAGGGAGGATAGGCAGAGGTGTGACACAATGAGAAAATTTAATTTAATTTCAATTTTAATATTTCCTTTATTTAAGGGAACAAGGGACATAGTGGGTGTGAAATAAAATCTTTTGTAAAATTATCTCCAACAAGCTCCCGTTTAGCCCCATTAATATTATAATATATTTTTCTCTTCTTTTCAATCATATATTTTTTAATAAAATAATATTACACGCAAATTGAAAATTTCTTCTTTTTTAACTACCCATTTTTCAGAAAATCACTATTCCAAAAATTATAATACTAAATAATGGGGCCAAATAAAGTTCATGTTTGATAACCATTATTTGAAAAAAAAATGTTTTGAATAGTAATTTTTATGAGAATGCATGGTAAAAAAGTATGGAAAAATTTAAATATACGTGCAAAATATTTCATTGTTTAAAATGTGGTTGAAAATGAGTGTAAAAAAAAGTTTGAAAATAATGATTGTCAAAACTGGCAGAAAATTTACATAAATTCTAAGAAATAATTGAATAAAAAATTAGTTTTAACTGTACATGTTAAATTTTCTCATCAATTGAAATTACTAGTGACTAGAAAAATATCAATAGGAATTAAATAAATTTCTCTTCACGTTCTAAATTTTTTTGGGATATTAAAAATTATTCCAAGTAAATATGAAACTATTATTATTTGTATACTTAATTGCTAAAAAATAAAAATAATGACACCAACAACTAAATATAATTTGCATAATGTTAATATTTACTAATAACTCTTTTAAATAAATGGAATTTGAACACATAAAATAAAACATAAGTGATTAAAAGTATTGAGTTTGTTAAATATCTTATTGATCATTTTAGTTTTACTATGTTTTTAATTGATCATTGTGATTCAAACAATGCTTATAATTAACACTAGGGCCTATTTGAGTCCTATTTTTTTTTTTTGAATAGATTGCATTTTGAAATAGTAGATTGATGAAAAATATGTGGTTAAAAAAAGAAGGAACAGTTTTTGGATTGCGTGTAATTTCATTGAAAAATGTGTGGTTAAAAATAATAGAAAAAAATATATTTTAAAAAAAATGAGGATCAAACAAAGTTTCGTGACATGACGAAAATTAACTATTTGTGTGAATCTTTGTTATTTATCACTCGCCTATTCCATCTACAATCTTGCTACATGTACGCTAACTTTGATATATTGAATGATATTTCGGTGAGTGGACAATTTTTTGTACATTGATTTTTAACAATACTTTAAACAATGAATGACAAAAATTTTAACAACTTATCCAATGTCAACAATAATATCATCTAAAAATGTACATCCGGATTAATTGATACATCTATTAATAACTGAGTGCCGAACAATGTAATAATAAAATTGATTGTGAGTGTCGTAAAATATATAAATTAAAATTAATTATTAACTTTAATCAAAATCTGCCATACAGTCTTATTTTTGCTACATTCAACTAAATCAACTTATTAGTACTGCAGTAACGTTGGCTCCGCCGGATCTACCCACAATTTCTTGGTATTTATAGTCTTTAACCAGAAATCTCAATGGCTTTGACATCAGGCTTCTTCACCTCCTCTTTGGGGACATTTATAGTTAACACATCATTCTCCATGCTGGCCTTAACCTAATCCATTTTGGCATTCTCCGGCAGCCTGAATCGGCCTGAACTCCTATCCATACGGTGCCGGGTAGCATTCTTCTCATATTTCTCCTTGATCCGCTCTCCACTAATCTGTAGTATGTTCCTCAACCTCAACCTCTACTTTCTCTTTCTTAACCCTAGAAGATCCACCTTGAACACGTGGCTTTCCGGTGTTTCCTTCCAATCAATCCAAGTGGTAGCAAACTCAGATATCTAGTTGGAAAGGTCGGAACGAATTTGAGTGGAGGGGGCGGAACTGAACGGCCAGTCTTGAAAGGGGTCAAGAGAAAATGGATCCCTTATGTTGCTTTGTCGGCCGAAAACATTTGGAATTAGCGACATTTTTTTTTTTCTGAAAATGGAAGGTAAGAAGAAGATTTGGAGAATTTAGCTGTAGATTTTAGAGTGATCAAACTATCAGAAAGATAATAAGAAGATTGCTTGCTGGATTTTTTCCTGCACAGGAACATGGGAAATGGAAGAATTTATATGAGAGCATAGGGTTGAATGTGCAAGTTACATGAAGAATTTGGAGAGTTCCCGAGCATTCTTGGAGAAATATCCATCTTGAAAATCTTTTCCAGAATAAGATATTCTAGAGAAGCCTAGAAATATCTAATGTGAATTCTAGGAGGCAGTGGCGGATCCAAGATATTGAGTCAGTTAGGACGGCAAGTTGACTACAGCAATAGCAAAATAGTTTATTAATAATTAATTAAATAATATTAAAAAATTTTCAATTAGTATATAAATACACTAAAACGTAAAAATCATATACACATGAAAATATAATCTAATACAATCCAAAATAATAAGAAAATAAAATACATATTCAATGGATCAAATTTCAAGTTTTTACGAATTTAAACGAGACAAAATAAAGTTTATATGTAAAATATGGTTAAACGATAAAGACAAGTTCCGAATTTAGGTGAAGCTTATGTATAATTTTTAAAACATTGATTTTTAAAACTATAAATTTTTTTACTCCAAAAGAAAAAGAGTTTTTGAAACTCTAAAAATAATAAAAAGCAATACTTAGATTATCATAATTTGAATTTTACACAATAGATTGATAAAACCTAACAATAAAAGTTATTATTATAAAGTAATAATTTGAGTCAATAAATTTCTTAAAGAAATTATTTCGAAAACAAAAACTAATAATGCATAATTATTTAATATTATTTACTGTATCAAAAAATTAAATGAAAGGGGGGAGGAGCATAAAATTGAATTTAAATCAACACTCCATATGAGCTACGTTAACTTTTGTTAAAGGTTTATTATATACTATTATTTACTTTGTTAAAAATTAAAAGGAGGGGGGAGGAACTGAACCCGAGCATCCCAAATGCAAGATAGCACTCTACTAAGTGAGCTACAACACCCTCTGTATACTAGAACAATAATAGTTATGCATACTGATAATAAAATTTCCAAATTTAATTTTACAAAATAAATTGATAAAATCTAATACTAAAAATATATATTATGAAATAATAATTTGAGTCAATATTTTTTTTAAAAAGGATATTTCGGAAACGAAAACTAATAATATATAATTGTTTAAGTTTTCAATTTAATTTGTTAAAAAATTTAAAAGAAGGAGAGGAGATTATTGGAATCGAACCCACAGTCTTTGAATCCAAAACAAAAACTTAACAATATGAGAAACACCATTTATTAGTTAAAAATTGGTACAATTTTTATTTATTTATTAATTGTCAAAACATTAAAAGAAAGAGTGAAAGAGAGAGTAATCGAACCCCTTTCATCTCACATGGAGAGTGAAGACTAAGCCATTTGAGCCACATTGCTTATCACGTAACATTTATGTTGAGAAATATTCTTTATCGGTTAAAATTTGGTACAGTTTCTATTTATTTATTATTTGTCAAAACATTAAAAGAAAGAGTGAAAGTGAAAGGAATCGAACCCCAGTCGCATGGAAAGTGAGCACTCAACGATTTGAGCTACATTGCTTATCCCGTAACATTTATGCACTAATTTTTATATATAAAATCTTCATTTAATCTTTTTTCTCGACGGATCCAGCATGGGCGACCGGCTCTCCGGGTGCTGTATCCGCCCCTACTCGGAGGACACGTGATATTTATTTCTTCCATTTTTTCCTTCCTTTTTTAGGTCTAAAATTGGGTAATTTGCAAACAATACCCCTATAGTTTGCACTCATTGCGAAAATAATACTTATGACTTCAAATTTGACATTTACACTCTTGTTTCAAATATTCCTTGTAGAGTTGGTCATTTCTATCATGTTTCGTTAAATCATTCTGTGAATTATGGGCAATTGGCGCAAAATGTCTCTATTGTTTGCCTTGCGAAAATCGTTCATATCGTTTCAATTTTGATATTTGGGAACTCAGATCGACCTTTCTTTGTGCAAAATGTCCTCACTATCTCTTATAAAAATGAAGTTGTAAACTAACATAGTAAACAAATAAAGAATATTCAAAGTGATAGATGAGAAGAAATGGGTCCCCGTTTGAATTAGAAATCCATCAAACAGTGGCACCTTATTCACCTCAATTGAATTGTATTGCTGAACGCAAAAACCAAACCCTTGAGCAAATGACAAATGCAATTTTCATAAGTTCAGACCTACCACAGAATATGTAGGGGAAGTTATATTCCAACATAAATCATTCTTAATAAAATATTTTAAAAGAAAATTGATGAAACTCCACAACTTATAGAAAGATCATCAACCTTTCTATATGCACTTGAAAGTGTGAGGGTGTTTGGTTAAGGTTGAAATTCCAAAGCAAGTCAAAAATTATATCTAAGACAGTTGATTGCATATTTATTGGATACATCAATAATAATAATGCATATTGTTTCTTGTTCATAAGTCTGATATTCAAGATATGCATGAAGGCACTATAATTGAATCAAGAAATGCTTTCTTTTTCGAAAATGTATTTTCATGCAAAGACAAGGAAAATATAAGTTTACTGAAGCAAACTTATGAAACTGCAAATCGTACTCCTCTACATGAAGAACCAAAGTGCAATAAAAGGGATAGAACATCAACTTCATATATTCCTAATCTTTTTACATATATGGCAGAAAATAATACTAAGACATTTAGTAAATAAATGTCTATTCCTAAAGCATCGCATTGTAAATAAGCTATTTATACTGAGATAAATTTAAGTGTTATGTCCTATATCCAATCAACTTTTGATATAAACACTTTTAATATATAATTGATGCATTTCATTTATGGAAGATCTATTATTTAATTAAATTAATATTCTAATAAATTAAATAATAGAAACTTTAGATTCAAATATTAATAATTTGTTAATCACAAGGAGTTTTGATTGTGAGATACAAATTACATATAATTAAATATTAAATTATCTGTGATCGTAGGTAATAACGAGATACATATATCGTTATTATGGATAGACCATCATGTGTAGCATTTCTTACTTGCGAATTAAGTAGATGATCTCACAAGTTAAAGTGCGGTACATGAATACGTGGATATCTTGCTACAGAACAAAACATTGAGACCCACTGGAGAGTTTTCACATGGATAACTATTAGAGTATCAGTGGTTAATCTCTAACATTCGGTGGTGGAATTGGTGCTTCGACTTGATGTTAAAATAGTATCTTTTATGAGGACAATCATACTTTAGTGACACTGGATGTTACTTAACACGTGGATATCTTGCTACAGAACAAAACATTGAGACCTGCTATAGAGATTTCACATGGATAACTATTAGAGTATCAATTGTTAATCTCTAACATTCGGTAGTGGAATTGAAATAGTATCTTATATGAGGACAATCATACTTTAGTAATAGTGGATGTTATTTTGCCAGATGTTGTTAATACGACATCGTTCAAATATGTCAAGAATCTTATGAAAGTTGTGAATGATTAATAGATAATTCGTCATTCTTAGATAGTAAGAGATTATGATCTACATTTTATTTAATTAAGTTAATAATGAAATCATTGGTCAATATGTACTTATAAGTCGAAAAAGAATTTTCGACTTACATTGTCTTAATAGTGAAATGAAAGATATGATTGATCACTAAGATTGACACATATCCACATCTCGTAATTGATGTGATCCTATTGACAAAAAGATTATAATTTCACGTGATATTTTTCGTCACATGTATTGCTTGATACATTGCTAGATGGTAATTTGGGGTGACGGATGTAAATTGATGGCAATCTGGGATGACAGATGTAAATTAATAGACCCGAATTAATTAATTGATTTAATTAATTCATGGGCTAAATTTAATTGGATTAATTAAATATTGGATCAGGTTAAGTTTGAGAGTCGGGCCAACACCCTTTTTTTAGTTAAATGAGAGTGGTACATTCGAGATTTTATTAATATGCTCAATTGTGACAAAGGAATACCGTGGTTACATGAGAAAATAGTGAAAGCATTAAATGATGAAGTATTACTTCCCTTATAAACAAAATAAATGATAAGGAATAAATATAAAGCTATAAAAAAAAGTCCTACTTTCCTTACAATAATAATTAATGCAAGTAAAGCAAAAATAAAAAATAAAAAATCATACTCTAATGTTGAGTAGTCCATGTCGTGGTAGATCAGCTGATCCATATATCTGGTATCGAGAATGATCTTAACCTTCTGCAGTAAAAGCATCTGCAACTTGATTCCACTCTCTGTAGATGTGAGAAATTGTGTCTCTGTCAAATGATACGATGTTTGTGATCTATCGAGTATACCCTCAATAGCCCATGGTCCTCTTCCTCTAGTAATGCAGTGAATAGCCATTATAGAATCTGACTCAATCCAAATGTCATATACCGAGTCCTTTACTTAGTAGAATCCCATCAAGAATAGCCCTGAACGCTGCCTCTAATATCATGCATGGCTATACGAAGTTGAAAAAGCCCAGATACAGTGTCCTGTGTGATTCTTGATGATGCCTCCCTTCTGATGCATCCATCAGTTTGATCTTGATAGATCTAACTGATAAAGTGCGCCACCAAACTAGAACATGAGAAGATAGGGAGGGATGAACCAAAGAAATACCAAATATGGGTGCAAGTATCAGATCCCCTCGCCAATGCACAGTTTGAAACAGTCCTCCCATATGAAGAAAAGAGATCATACGATAGACCATCCATACGATAAGTCTGGCCACCATGCGGATCTCTCTATACTTTGCATCATTCCTCTCGTTCCATAGAAATCGAAATACCAGTAGAGAAATATAGTGCGAATGTGTCCACAATGAACATACTGCCCAGAATACTTCCATCTCTGGAACCTTTGTCTGACTCACTCTCTTGATCTCATAGGTATTTGAAAAATGTTCCCAAAATGTTGACATACCTGATCAAAGATGTTACTGTCGGTGAAAATATGACTGATAGTCTTGATCTCGGAACAACACTGGCAGTGGAAAGCTAATTGATATCCAATTTTTTGTTGAGTACACTCAAACAGATAAATTTTATAGTCATCTTAAGCTAATGCATAAGATATATGAAGACAAAGAGCTGTCGCTTAATGGTCTGGGAGCTGTATGGAGATACAATTGATAATAGTATCTACCTAAATGTTTTATTAAGACTTGTTGAGTACACTCAAGGTACTAATATAACAAATGAGATCCCAACCCACTTAGAATCAAGTATGAATTCTATAAATTTATATGATAGTGTTATAAACTTGAGTTAACAGTAGGAGCATAATTTAATAAAGACCACATTAAATTAATTGATGCATTCTATATGTTATTGTTTTATTTTTCTTCATTTACGTTCATTGAATTATAAGTAACCATATATATTTGAGATGCATATTAGATGCCAACAACCAAGCCAAATATTCTTTATTGGCACCGCAATTTGAGAATTGTTCTCAAATATGAAAAAATTGGTTATATCTTTGAGTAGCCCTTTCTAGAGACACGTGTTGACTAAGGAAGAAATGATTACTATAAACACAGTGATGATAATAATACTGCAAGATATGTAATATTTGTAGATATGTCACCTGAATTACAAAAGTAAATGAGGGTATAAATGCTAAAAAAATAATTTTTCATCTCAAGGAGTTGAATGATGAATTTCCTAGCAATTATACCAGTGCAAAAGGGCAAAAGGATCTTTAGTCAGTGCTCATGTACTAAAGATGATTAGCTTTGTTGAGTAGTTGTCTCAATTAGGTTCAGTCATGAACCATGAACTAAGTATTGACTTGCTTCTACAATCTTTTTCAGAGAGTTATTCATAGCTAATTATGAATTTAGATTTGAATAAACTTGAGTTCATACTCATTGAGTTGCTAACACGCTTAAAATTGTTAAGCCAAACACCAAAACTAGTAGTGTGCAGATTTGACTATCGATTCCTCTAATGGCACTAAGAGAAATTGTAAAGGATGATTTGAGAAAGTATCTAGGATGGCTAATGCAGTCAAAGCAAAGAAGGACAACACCAAATCTAATAACATTTGTTATCATTTTGGAATGATAGGTCATTGGAAAAGAAATTGTAAGGCATATGCCTATTTCATTAGATTTTTGGGTATTAGATAACGAATATGGATCTCATATTTGTATAACTATGGAGAAACTAAATAGAAGTAGATCACTACAAAAGGGAGAAGTTGATTTGTACGTTGAAAATGAGCAAGGGTTGCTACATTACTTGCAAGAACAAACTTCTTTGTCATAGCCTTTAGGTTTAGTATTAGAAATGTCATTTGTTCTCAACATTACCATAAACATTAGTTCAATTTCATGTTTGGACATGAATTGTAATTGTAAATGTTAAGAACAATTGTTGTTTTTTTTTTTTTATCTTGATAAGATCTTAATGATTATGGTAAATTACAAAGGATATTTATATTCTAAATACTGATTATTCTATAATGAGTATAAGAACTAGAAGGCATAAAATTGATAATCTATACATTACCTATTTTTGGCATTGCAGACTTGGTCACATGAATGCATTTCCAAATTACATGGAGATTTATATTTGGGGTCAATTGATTTTGATTATTTGAGAAATGCGAATCATGCTTGTTAGGCAATGATTAAATCTCCTTTTACTTGAAAATGAGAAAGAGCTGCATAATTACTAGACTTAATACATAGTGATGTATGTTGACCCATGCCAGTTGCTACTGGATGAGGTTTATCTTATCTCATTACATTTATTGATGATTATTTCAGAAATGGTCAAATTCTGGCATGAAGCTCTTGAAAAGTTCAAGGGATTCAAGCTAGAAATAGAAAAACAGTTAATTAAATATATTCTAACACTAAGATCTGATCAACGTGGAGAATACCTTAAAGGTGAAATTTTAGATTATCTAAAGAAGATTAGGATTCTCTCACAGTGGACTCCGACACATACATCACAATATAATAGTATCTTGAACGAAGGAATTGCGCAATATTAATTATGGTGAGATTAATAACAAGCTATACAAATCTCTCCAAAATTGTTTTGAGGTCATGCATCGATTACCTTGTGCTACAAACTAAATCGTATCCCATCTAAATCGGTTGACAAAACTCCATACATGTTATGGAAAGGCAAATGGCCCAACTTATCTCATATGAAAGTTTGGAGCTATGACGCTTACATGAAGTGCACTAAATCGGATAACCTTGAGTCTAAATTTGATAAATACATATTTGCGGGATATCCAAACAAGATAATTAGATATCAATTTTATAATCTCATTGAGAAGAAAGTCTTCGTCTCACGGCATATCATCTTCCTAGAGAAAGAGTTTGTTCTAGGAAAGGGTAGTGTGTGTAGAATAAATCTTGAAAGAGTTCAAGAATCTATAGATATAGTTGACCAAAGTATATGAATCTGAGTTTGATCCCATACCTATTGAGGGACAAGCTCTTGATTAGAAAGTAAAGACTCCTGAGGATACGTCAGCTACGTGTATATCTTATATGATCATTTGACCTCCTAGGATGTACAAATTCATGATTACTGATCAAGCATTACTAATCGAGTATGATGAAACTACTAGTTATGCAAAAACAAAGTCAAATGTTGACTTAAAGAGATGACAAGAGGCCATGAAATTCGAGATGAACTCGATGTATGTGAATATGGTTTGGATCATCTTCAATCAGCCTGATGGGATAAAGCCCATAGGTTGTAAACGAATTTAAAAGAAAAGGTCGACATGGATGAAATATCCATACATACAAAGTAAGACTAGTAGCAAAAAGTTATAAACAAAGACAAGGAGCTGACTTTGATGAAACCATTTAGCCTATAGCCATGCTAAAATTTACTCGAATTTTGCTTGCAATAGCTGTATACCATGACTATGAGTTATGACAATTGGATATCAAAACTACATTCCTTAACAGAAACTTGCAAGAGGAAGTGTACATAACACAACTTGAAGGTTTTGAATCTAAATATATTTATAGGGTATGCAAGCTTGATTAATCCATTTATGTATTGAAGCAAGCCTCTTGTAGCTGGAATCCTCAATTTGATGAGAAAATCAAAAGTTTTGGTTTTATCAAAAATGAAGATGATACGTGTATTTATAAAAAGATAGTGGGAGTGTTGTCATATTTCTGATATTATATGTAGATAACATATTAATAGGAAACAACATTTTTATATTTCAATCGTTGAAATTGTGATTGTTAAATAATATCTTCCTGAAAAATATGAGAGAAGTAAATTGATCTTTGGAGATAGACCTAAAAGATTTTTAACTCATCCCAATCTACATAGATGATAAAATCTTTAGATGCTTTTATATAGAGAAAATGAATTGATAGTTCATGAATACATTGATGCTAACTTCTAGTTAGACTAGAATAATAGCAAATCTCAATTAGAATATTGGTTTATTCTTAAGTGGGGTGTCAAAAAGGTTCCAAACAAAAAAGAATCGTTGATTCAATAGCAGAAGCCTTATACATTATTGCTTTAGAAGCAACAAAGGTTGTGGATTGGATCAGGAAGTTCATCAGTGCTTATGCATTGTGATAACAATGAAGCCATCGTGAGAGCGAATAAAATAAGGTCTCATCAATTATCCAAATATGTGTTAAGGCGGTATCATCTAATTGAAAAGATAATAAATTGAAGTGGCATAAAGAAAGAACGAATTCCCACAAGTTATTAAATTATAGATTCATTGAGAAATAGTTGTCACAGCATAAACATGATTATCATATAAACTCTTATAATATTAAATGCACAAGTGATTAGATCTAGTATAAATGGGAGTTTGTAAGTGTACTGCCCTAAGGCCAACCAACTTTGGATATAAATACTTTTAATATATAATTGAAGCATTTTATTTATGGCATATCTATTATTTAATCGAATTAATATTTTAATAAATTAAATAATAAAAACCGTAGATTCAAGTTTTGGTAATTTGTTAATCAAATGAAGTTGTGATTGTGAAATACAAGTTACATATAATTGAATCTTAAATAATTTGTGGTAGTATGTAATAACGAGAAATAGATATCGTTATTATGGATAGACTATCACTTGTGACAATTTCACAAGTTAAAGTGTGGTGACAAAGCACGTGTATATTTTGTTATAGAATAAAACATAGGAGACCCTCTGGGAAGATTTCATATGGATAACTATACGACTGCCAATGGTTAATTTCTAACGTTCGGTAACGTAATTGATCCTCGACTTTAAAGTCATCATAGTGCCTTATTTGGGGANAAAAATTGGTATATTTCTTCTCTTCCAAGCGTATCATTGTTAAGCCCTTTCTGAGTGCAAGAAAATCATTTTCTTGTTGACAAGATATTAAAAGAACTTATCATATAGAGCACTGTTTGGGGTACAAAACCTTTACCGATACTTCACAATAGGGGGTGGGTGAGATTTTTTGGTAATTTTTTATTAACATGGGTCCCGCATGGGGCCCACCCATGTGAGTATATGTAAAAATTCTGTGAAGTAAATTTCTGTATACTAAGCATAATTCTATCATAAATTACCCTTGTTTGGTTCCTGTAATAGCTTTTAAAAGTCAAAATTTTTTAGTTAGAAAAAAGTAAACAGTGTAAGTTAAAAAAAGAGCCACGAGCCGCTCGGACTCATCAAAAAGACTAGCCCGAGCCGACCAGGCTGGCTCGATAGGCAAGCCGAGCCTACTCGGCTCGGTTTTTTACGAGCGGCTCGTCAAATTTTTTTTTAAAGGTCTAAGTATAGGTAAAAAAATAAAAATTTTACGAGCTCGGCCCACTAGCAACGAGCCTAGCCGAAGCTCGGCTCGTTGCAAATGAGCACGAGCTATACGGCCGGCTTGGCCCCATTGACCTCACTATGTGTCACACACAAAAGGAGAACTAGAAAAATAAAATTCACCAATTAAACAATTAACAAGTGTTTGACAAGTAATTAATTGAGTTGCTTGTTAATAGACCCAAGATTAATTAATTCATAGAGCAAATTTAATTAATTGGATTAATTAAAATTTTGATCAGGTTAAATTTAAGAGACGAGCCTAGCTCAATTGGACTTATATTAATAATCTATTAGGATTTCAGAAAAATATAACACATTTCATTATATTGCTAGCACAAGAAAAAAGAAATCATAGTTTTCTCATTCTTATTCCCTGTGTGAATTTTCATTAAGACTGGACAATTGGACAGTTGTGGATTGTAGATCGTGATTGTTCATATTCCATGATTAGCAAAGAAGTTTACAGAATCTACAAAAGGTATAATTCCTATCACAGTTTCTTTCTAAACACAAAGAAAATTCTTGGTGAAAATTGAAATTATTTTATTTTTCGCTGTGCATGATTAAGTAAATTCCCTACAGTTGTATTAGAGCCTACTTTGTGCTTGTTAGAAACTGTTTTTTTTTATCTGGGAACAATCAAAAGTTAATTGTTCATTATTTTTTCTTGAATCTAACAATTTAGAAAATTAATTTTAATCTTCAAAATCAGTTTTAAAAGAAAAAAATAAATTTTGGATCAAAAGATGGGTCGGGATAATGAAAACTAAGAAAATGTTAATGAAACATTTCGACATGAAAGATATAGGTGTGGTAGATATAATATTAGGTAGTTAGATTTTTAGGATATCTGATAGAATTTTTCTTTTCCAATCTCATTACGTTGAGAGTGTACTTAAATGATTTAATGTATATAAGGAAAGTCCAACAAAAACACTATTGATTTAAGTCTACACTTTGTTAAAAATAAAGGTGAGCCGCTGTCTCAATTAAGTATTCACTGATTATAGGCAGTCTAATTTACATTACAAACTATACTCAATAGGAAATAGCATATACTATGAATAAATTTAGTAAATTCATGAGTATCTAAGCAAAGTTAATTGGAAGACATTGAAAACGGTTCTTATATATTTAAGATACACATTAAACTTTAGATTACAGTTCACAAATATCTTGCTGTATTGGAAGAATATTGTATGATTTGAATTGGATATCTGATAAAAAGGATTTCAAATTTACTATTGGTTATATTTTTATCATTAGTGGCACTGCTGTTTCTTGAAAGTTCACAAAACAAACTTGTATGGTTCGATCAATGATGGAATCACAGTTTATAGCTTTAGACAAGGCCGGTAAAGAAGAAGAATGTCTTCGTAACATTTTAGAGGGCATTCCATGCTAGCCTACGCTCGTGCAAAACCATTTTACCTAATTGATCATGGTGTCCCCCACATAGGGGATTTGTCTAGCTTGAGTGAGCCTCCCTCTTTACCTATCAGATAGAAACAGGTTTATATCCGCCTACCTACAATCATGAAGACCAGCCAAGCCGAACTAAAGGTCCACAACCTATTCTTCCCATTCAACCATTCTCGTCTTGACTTTGCCTGCAATAGGTATACATCGTGAAAGTTAATTGACTATTGAAAGGGACAAAATAGTATGTATAATGTTAAGTTTAAATATATACGTCGTAGACAATATCAGTAAGGTAATTATCTCAAATGGTATTATTTTCATTGATTATGTAAAATCAAAGGAAAGCATCACAGAGTCGCTTACGAAAGGCTTAACGAGATATCAAATATATTGCCTATAGAAGGAAATGTGATTAAGGCATACTATGTAAGATTTTTTGTAATGGTAACCCTATTGTTGATTGGAGATCTCAAACTCTTGATTCAATTAACAATTAAGTTATAAAAATTCCATGAAGTACTTAGGAAATAAGTCATACTCATTCCTATGATAATCAAAGTGCTTTCTACAGAGTCTTAAAATGTTAAGTTACGCTTTTAATGATTCTTATAACTTGATTAAGTCAATTAAAGTATGGCATAATAATCTAAATAGGAGGTCATCTATATAAGTATGAAGTGGGACTGCTTCTATGAGAATTTAAGGCTAAAATGATCTAAAACACTTATGAAATTCAAGAGTATTTCAGGGACAAAATGAACACAATTATGAGAATCGAAATGGTTTAAGAAAGATGTTGTGGAAGTATTGTTATCTCAATTTACAACAACGGCTGAATAGTTCAAGACGTCACGTTCTATAATTAACCAAGTAAATCCAATTTCACTATGTTCAAAGACAAGAGTTACATTTCCTGATGTGATGTCTTTCCACTTGTCTCTCTACTAGTGCCTGAATTAGCATTTGCATATCTAGTAATTTCCATTCATGTAAGAGATTGTTAGAATTTGGTGAAGTAAGTTAATAGAAGTTGATTTGTTATTAACTTCGGCCAAATATTCGAATAGGCTCCAATAGTCAAATCGCTCAAGTAAATAGACTAACGTGTTCTACTCATCGAGTAGATGATAGTAGTATATTTGAAATTTTGAAATAAATTTTGGATGAATGAGAAATTGTTGTCCAAACATACGAGGGAAAATGGAAATTCAACTATATAAGACTTCTACAGCAACTAGTGAGTGACGGGTCCCTACTCGTTACATGACGGAAAAGAAGCGGCCTAAAGGGCACATCCCTTCATGAAATATGTGAATTTCGAGACGTGTCTCTCCGTTTATAATCCCTCAACCTCTATAAATTGAACGTACTTGATGGTCTAAATTCTTTCCATATCATATTCATTGATTACTTTCCATCAAAACACTCCATTAAAGTTATTTTTCTTGCATCAAAAAATAAAAATAGTAGAGAGAAAATTCTTTTTGAGTTCGTCGTTTTCTTGGAGTTTAAAATGCTTCTACTGTAAGGAGGAACCGTTGTATCTTGGAAGACGATTGCTAAGACTTCATTAGTACTATTGTATGGTAAATTCGTGTTAAAGACAAAGTGTTGAACACTTACCTTGATTTTGTATTCTTCATTTTTGTCCTTCATTTTTTGAAAATTTTATTTTCATTCCAAGTAAGTTTGTTTTGATTTAATTTTAAGTGTAATTTGTAAGTGCAGACACGACATCCCAACACATGCAAATAGTATTCTTACCCAATTGTTTTTCATGTATAGAGAGTGGAATTTTGATCAAACTATGTTTGATAACACCTATTTAGTCCTACTTTTTTCCGATTTTTCGAGAGAGTTAGTGTGTGTGTATGTTTGTGTTTTGAGAGAGACGTAAGAGGGAGGATAGGTAAGAGGTGTGAGACAATGAGAAAATTTATTTTCATTTATATTTTGATACTTTCTTTACTAAGGGGACAAGTGACATAGGGTGTGAAATAAAATGTTTTGTAAAATTATCTCCTACAAATAAAATTATACATAAATTTTAAGAAATCAAAGGTAATTAACTAGAAAATTATTTTATCTATACATGTTGAATTTTCTCTTCAATGAATCCCAACTAGACTTGAAATTACTAGTGTCTAGAAAAATATCAATAAGCATTAAATAAAATTCTCTTCATGTTCTAAAATTTTTTGGGATATTATGAATTATCTCAAGTAAATATGAAAATATAATTATTTTTTACTCAATTGCTAAAAATAACGACACCAACAAATAAATATAATTTGCGTAATGTTATTGGTAACAATTTAAAAAAAAAGGAATTTGAACACAAAATAAAACACTAGTGATTAAAAGTATTGAGCTTGGTAAATATATTTGTTGATCATTTTAGTTTTTACAATGTTATTAATTGATTATTGTACTCGCAACAACGTTATAACTAACACTATAATTTCTTGACACAACGAAAATTAACTACGTGTGTGAATTTTTGTATTCATCATTGATATAACTCAATATGAAACCAGAATACTCAAGAACACAACTGATCACTAAAAGATCACCAACATTAGGGATTGATATGATTTTGGGCTTAGAAAATACAGTGAACCCTTCTGTACAAAATAAAACAACCACAAAAAACCTAATCTCTAAAAAATGAATCGATGAACGTAGCTACTTCAATGGACACAAGATCAACAAACAGATCTCAACTTGAAACCCTTAACAAAGAATCACAAAGACTCTAATCACTCAGATATTTACCCAAAATTAGAAGTTTTAGGACTACATATAGTAGATGACGAAGAGAATGAGAGAAGACACACAGAGAGAAAAAAACCCAGAAACTTCTCGCAAAAATCATATGAAAAACCTATTAGGGCAACCACTCAGTTCATTTAAATACCAACATTCATCACTGTGGATCTCAACAGTTCATCAACAGTCCAGAGCAGCACACATGTCATCCATAGTTGACCTCGGGTTTGGGCAACTTCCATTTTGAGTTATCGGGCAATGGCCAATTAATTTTGGCAAGTGGGCTTAGCCCAATTTCATCATAGCCCAATGGACTGAACATATTTAAATAGCATCACATCCCATCAAATCTCCCACTTGATGCCAATGATAAAAAAAAAAAATCAAAGTTTAACAAATGAACTCTTCAGAACACTTTTAGTTCTCCATTATCATCAGGACCAAGTTGATTTATTCGTGTACCAACACAAAGTTTACCCAGTATCAATTCTTAACATTTGTAAGCATGATTTAAATTTGTGAGATGAAGTACCTTGGCTCCCATATCAGCAGGATTAAACTGTGTTGGAATTTTTTCAAGTAATATTGACTCCTTTTAAATTATATCTCTAATGAAGTACATCCTAACATCTATGTGTTTAGTTCTTTCACGAAAAATAGGGGTTTTACATAAATGAATGACACCCTAACTATTAGAATAAACAACTACAGGATTAACCAATTCATTTAATTCACATAACTAGCCTTTAAGCTATAAAGACTCTTTAAGGGCTTCAGTAGCAGCCACATATTTTGCTAATGTCGTAGATAATGTAACAATAAACTGTAATTGAGACTTCCAACTTATTCAAATATCACACAAGTAAACATATAAGTAGTTGTTGATTTCCTGTTATCTTTATTATCAGTATAATAAGAATCCACATATCCTCTCAAAATAACTCTCTCTTTACAAGATTTAAAATACAAACCTAAATTAGCTGATCCTTTTAAGTATCTTAGTAGCAATTTAAAGTAGTCCAGTATTCAAGATCAGGATTAGCCATAAATCTACTCAAATACTTATAGTATGGGCAACATCAGGTCTGGTACACACCATAGTATATATAATAGACCCGACAACATTAGCTTATAGAACCTTTTGCATGTATTTAATATCATATTCATCATGAGGACATTGATTTTTACTCAATTTAAAATGACAAGCAAGAGACAAAGAAACATATTTGGATTCATGCATAGAAAACTTGGACAATACATTTTTCACATAATCAGATTGTGTTGAAAGAAGAGATTATTGTATTTTATTTCTTTTAATATCCATTCCTAAAATTTTTCTAGCACGACCTAAGTCTTTCATTTCAAATTCAGCATTTAATGCTATTTTATGTCATTAATATCACTTATATTTTGTCCTATCATCAACATACAAAAGAAGATAAACAATCAAATAATTACTGTCATTCTTTTTAAAATATAGACAATAATCAAAAGAACTTCTTATAAAGTCAATAGATGATACAAAATTGTCAAATCCCTTATATCATTGCCTATGTGATTGTTTTAGACCATACGATGACCTTTTCAACAGACAAACATGATTAGGTCTTTTGATGCTGATTTATATAGATTATCTCATTTAAGTCACCATGTAAGAAGATAATTTTAACATCCATTTGTTCAAGTTTTAAGTCATATTGAGCAACCAAAACAATCATGACTCTAATTGTAGTATATTTAACAACAGGGGAGAATATTTCATTGTAATCAATACCAGGTTTTTGGGTAAAACCCTTACCAACAAGTCTGGCTTTAAATCTAAGAGGTTGTTTAGAAGAATTTCCCTCCTTAATGCTATAGATCCACTTATAGTCTACTAAAGACTTATTACCAGGCATGGGTACTAACTCTCAAATATTATTTTTCAAAAGTGACCTCATATCTTCTTCTATAATCTGTAGCCATTCATTTGACTGTTGACAACTTAGAGCTTCCTCATAAGATTTAGGCGCTTTAAGATATGATAGGACAGCAAGGGATAGATAATCACTCATCCTAACAAATTCCCTAATCTCCCTTCTAGTCCTATCCCTGGCTAGTTGATAACCACTGAAATGATTATCCAAATTATTCACAAATTCATGACCACAACCTTCAATAAGTTCATGAGAATCTGAAATATCATCACTTTCTCCACCAATTTCATTTTCAGCCTGTTCCTCATTAATACATCAGGATAGTAATCGAGTCTCACCCGCAGCCTATCCTATTTTTCTTTCTCACTCATAGGGGCATTACTTAACATTTTTTCACTCAAACAAGGCATCCCAACTTCATTAAATATCACATTTCTACTAGTTATCATCTTGAACCCCTTATTTTCTCTACCCCAAAGTCCGTACCTTTTTACCCCTTTAGGATATCCCATGAATAAACATTTATGGGACCTAGACTCCAATTTGTCTAAACTTTGGTGAGAGTAGACAGCGCAACCAAAAGTTTTCAAGACATTATAATCAGCCAGTTTTCCTGACCATATTCCTCAAGTGTCTTTTCATCTAAAAAATTACTAGGGGTTCTATTCATAATATACACTACTGTCATAACAGCCTCACTCCAAAGAACTTTAGGAATCCCTGAAATAATCATCATGCATCTCACCTTATTTAAAATGGTCATATTCATCCTCTCAGCAACACCATTTTGCTGAAGGGTGTATGAAACAGTTTTATGCCTGAGGATAAATTGATCAAATTCAGTATTACAAAATTTCAGACCATTGTCTGTCCTCAAAATTTTGATCTTTTAATCAATTTGATTTTCAATTAAAGTTTTCTATGTTTTAAAATTCAAAAAGTATCATATTTTTGTTTAAAGAGAAATACTCAAACGTTTCTTGAAAAATCATCAATCAGAGATTAAAAAAAAAAAATTTCTACCTTGAGTGGTGGTAAATGATGGGTCCCATAGGTCGAATGAATATATTCCATAATAGATGTAGTTTTATTCTTCCCAATGTTAAAATGAAGTCTATGCTGCTTACATAAGGTGCAGTACTCACATAAAGGAATCTTAGAAATAATATCTTTACCAAATGCCCTCTTCTTATTCAAAATGTGCAGTCCCTTTTCACTAACATGTGCTAGTCTATGATGCTATTTTAGGTTGACATCAATCTCTGGACTGGAGGACTCAGCAGTATGACTCAGAACAACACTGGCTCTAGTGACATATATATTATTTCTTTTGGTACCTTTGAAAATAACTAAGGAACCCTTAATTACTTTTAAAGAACCATTTCAATCATGTCTTGCAGGCCTATGTCATCTAGATTACCCATTGAAATTAAATTTATATTTACATAAGGGACATATCTTACCCTTTCTAGAGTAAATGTGTATCCATTTTCAAATTTAAAAGTCACACTACCAATTTCCTTAACTCTACAGCAACATTATTGCCCATAACCACCTCTCCACCATCAAGATGCTTATAGTCTTCCAACCAAGGTCTTCTAGAGGTTACATGAAAGTGCACCCTGAATCCAAAATTCATTCACAATTTTGATCATTGTTATCTGTATAATTTGCAGTATTTAGATCAGTAATGGATTATGTCACAACATAAACATCTACAGTTCTATCATCTAAGGGTTTAACAACATTCCCCTCATCAACTTTCATATCTCTCTGTTCATTCTTTTTCTTGTAATAGTCTTTTATATAATGTTCAGTTTTTCCACACCCATAACACTTCTTATTTCCATTTTTAGACTTTGACCTAAACTTCCATTTTCCTTTCTTCTTAGAATTATTATTCCCTTGATGACTATGACTGCCTTAACCATTCCCTTGACTGGTAATGGACTTACCTCTTACAAACAAACTCTCCAATTCATTCCCAGTTCTATCAACTTTAAGTTCTAATTCTTTACTTCTTAAAGAATTTATAACAATTCTAGCAGTCAAGGTATATCTGCCATATTTAATGGCAGATTTGACATCCCTATATACCTTAGGTATGGCATTCAGAAGAATAACATGTTTGTACTCATCAGAAACTTTGTCACTAACATTAGTGATATCTTGTATTGCTATGATAAAAGTGTCAAGATTATCATCTAAGTCTCTAGATAGGTCAGTCTTAAAACTAAAAAACCTCTTTAGAAGGAAATTTTATTAGATAATGATTTAGCCAAGAAACTTTCTTCCAATTTGTCCCACAAAGCTTTAGCATTATCAAGTTTTCCTACTTTTCTCAATATTTGATCACAAAAATTAAGAATGATAGAAGTATAGGCAACTTCATCAGATTCGGTTCTTTGATCAACAGTCATAGTAGTAGAAAAATATAGCTTTTGAAACTTTTTGTTGAACAAGGACTTCCCTCAATATTTGCTTCCAAATGGGAAAATCTCATTTTCCATTAAAAACTCCAAGTTCAAACGTGGCAGTCATCATTTGAAGTTTTTTAATCAACACAAAAAAAAAAAGATTTGAAGTCAATGTTGAATAGTAAAAACAGATATTCCAGAAAAAATAAAATGTTACACAATACAACAAAAAATAATTATGAAATATCAAAACAGTTCAAAACGACTAATGATAATAGTGAAACAAAAAAGTGATGTTAATGCATACAGAAGTGAATCTTTCCAATTCTTGTGTTCGAATTCACTAGGATTTCATGAGGTTCAAGATCCCAAGTCAAGGCACAATTCTAAAACACATGAAACAAGAAGGAAAACAAGAAAAGGGAACAAAAGAAAAGTGCAGTATTAAAGAACGACAATGGAAGAGTTAGGGTTAGAAAATTTTAACCAAGAGTTTCGAAAATTTTAACCAAGAATTTAGAGTAACACCCACAAAGAACCCATGTGTTTCCAGACCAATCAACAGAAAACCCACGATCAGAGTCCTTTTTACCAAGATTCAACCAATAATCATTAAAGAACATAGATCTCCAAAGGAATCACCACCAAAGAACAAGATATGTCAACAATAGGATCTAGGAATTCACCAAACGTCAGATCTGTTAAGATCTGACTGTGAAAATTAATTTTTCACAAACAGATCACGATCGAAGTAACACCAAGCCACCCAAAAGGCTCTGATACCATTGATATAACTCAATATGAAACCAAAATACTCTAGAACACAATTGATCACTAAAAGATCATCAAGACTCTAATCACTCAGATTTTCACCCAAAACTAGAAGTTTTAGGACTATACACAATAGATGACGAAGAGAATGAGAGAAGAAACACAAAGAGAAAAAACTCCAAAAGCTTCTTGTAGAAGTCAGATGAAAAACTGATTAGGACAACCACTCAGTACATTTAAAGACCAACATTCATCACCATGTATCTCAACAGTTGATCAACGATCCAGAACAGCACACGTGTCATCCACGGCTGGGCTCGAGTTTGGGCAAGGTTCATTTTGAGTTATCGGACAATGGCCAATTAATTTTGGCAAGTGGGTTTAGCCCAATTTCCTCAATGGACTGAACACATTTAAATGGCATCACAACTTATCAATCATACATATACAATCAAGAAAAAACAAGTTTTATTCAACAAAATATGTTCCTTCAACAAAGATCATCACACCTCAAAACTCAACTATTTTACGAAAAACTTAACATCTAATTTGCATACAAAATACATAAGACTTCAAAACAATTTCTTGGTATTTAAAATCTTTAACCAGAAATCTCAATGGCTTTGACATTAGGCTTCTTCACCTCCTCTTTGGGGATAGTTATAGTTAACACACCATTCTCTAAGACTTAACCCGATCCATTTTGGCATTCTCCAACAGCCTAAACTGGCGGAGGAATCTGTCGGAACTCCTTTCCATACGGTGTTAGGTATCATTCTTCTCCTCTTTCTCCATGTTTCTCTCTCCACTAATCTACAGTATGTTACCTTCCTCTTTCTTCAGCCTCGAAAGATCCACTTTGAACACGTGGCTTTTCGGTGTTTCCTTCCTGTCAATCTGCGTGGCAGCAAACTGAGATGTCTCGTTGGAAAGGTCAGAACGAATTTGAGTGGAGAGGGTGAACCGAAGGGCCAATCTTGAAAGGGGTCGAGAGAAAATGGTGTTAGAAATATTACTAATTGCAATATAGTAAAGTGCAGAAGTAAAACTTATCGACTGATCGAGTCTCATGACAGCACAATGTCCTAAAGTGAAATTGTCTGTCGATAACTGCTGCGACCTCTGTGGATAATCACCTCAAAAATGTAACGATCAAATAAACCAATTGTACAACAATCACAAATGATTTTCAGAACTTTCAACTGTACTCCAGAAAATATGTAAAATTGAGTATAATATTTTTTACTGAATAGGAATATACAATTTCATTTTTTATAGTGATTTTCTAATACCCAAATGTGTGTTTATATATGCAGAAAAATGATGTAACTGCCTCCACCATGATCCAGTATTTATTTGCAATTTTTATAGCTAGTGGTAATAGGTTGTTAATATTGGAGAGTTGAAAATAGTCATATTTTACTAGTTAGTTAACCCATTAAATAATTTTGAAAATGATTAAAAATAATAATTAGTATTAGAATCAAGAAAGCCCAAAACTCCAAGGCCTTAATCAAAAACCTTTTAATACAATGCATGAGGTGTATTCCAAACCCCCGACCTCCCACACAAATTCCACACTTTTCACCAATTGACCACTTCATCTAAATTAATTATTTCTTTCACATATTATATTTATTATTTAAATATCTAACAATAGTAGCACCTGATCTTTAAATATAATGCGTGAGGTGTGACTCGAACCCCCGACCTCCCACACAAATTCCACAATTTTCACCAATTGGGCTCTTCATCTGAATTAATTATTTCTTTCACATATTATATTTATTGTATAAATATCTAACAAATGGATCCTAGATGTTGCTTCGTCAGTTGAAAACAATTGGAATTAGCGACATTTTTCTGGGAATGGAGAATTTAGTTGTAGATTGTAGAGTGATAAAACTGTCAAGAAATAAGAAAAAATTTTGTTGGATTTCATCATAGTGGGGAACATGAGAAATGAGAGAATTTATATGAGAGCATAGGGTTGAATGTGCAAGTTACATGAAGAATTTGGAGAGTTGCCGAACATTCTTGGAGAAATAGCTATCTTCAAAATCTTTTCCTGAATAAGATATTCTAGAGTAGCCTAGAAATGTATAATGTTACTCATTCTAGGTGGACACGTGTGTCTTAACTTTTTCTTCCTTCTCTTTCCTTCCTTTTTTAGGTTTTAGTCTTGGAAAAAGCCCTTTGTCATGGCTCAATGATCGGGACAAAGACATTGGCGCCAACTGGTAGCCCCTCCCCTCCAATAACTGGCGCCCCTATTGGAATACCCCCTCCCCCCAATAGGGGGTGCCAGTTGGCGTCCCTACTTTTGTCTCGATCATTGAGCCGGGACATAAAGCAGGGCTCCTTAGTCCTTGCTTGTGGCCAGATTTTAAGATGTTTTCTGCCCATTTGAAATGGTTAGTGAGATTCAACTATGCAGTAATTTTTTATTGCAAAAGTTGCATTTTATCGAATTGTCGAAGTAAGAATTTTATTTTGAAGAGGCAAATTGTAATTTCACTGAGTTCGGTAATTAATGACTCACCGAGACACAGACTGTATAACGGTAAGCATTTGTCTAAAAATTGGCTAAAAATGACTACTAGAGAGGAGCTTAAATTTTTTTTTTTTTTTCTTCATCACAAATTTGGGAAGAATTATGAGGACAATTTTTTCACTTATATATTCTTAATAATTATCATTTGATCATCAAGAGTTGAAATATCTATTTTAAGAATAAAAGATTTGTTCGATTAGTTAAAATGAGTTGTATTTTCCAAGAATGGCTCAAGGTCACGATAACATCAACTGAAGGTTAAGTAATGTGAATTCCAAAGATGACATTCTAGAATTGCTATATGGGCAGTAAGAATTTATATTTTATGCTTTTAGGTGTAACTAATTCTTTCATGGATCTAATAATAGAGTTTTTCATCAATATCTAGATCAGATTCTTATAGAATTCATTTGTGATATTCTTTACGCTCAAGGACCACTCGAAATAGTGTGTAGGACACACTGCGGAGATAGAAGTTATATGCCAAATTCAAGAAATATAAATTTGTGTGCTTGATCGAATAGGTTTCATCAGACACGTTATATGACTTATCAAGGAATTATAATTGTTCTGTCTAAAATGGAAGCCGTGAATAAGTGTTGTAGACTCTCCAATGCTAACGATATTCGCATTTCCTCAGGATTAACGGGTTATTAACGGTGATACATAGAAGGTTTCTTCAAGATAACTAGATCGATCGATAAGTCAATTGATCAAAAAGGACAATAATTTCTAGTTGTCATAAAAATGTGAACATAGCTTTCAAGAGTTAAATCAGAGGCTAATTATAGCACACGAGTCTTGACAATACTGCCGATTTAGAAGGCTTTATACTTTTTAAATTATTGTATAATGATCTAATTTTCAAATTACCCTTTCGTATATGATAAGCATTTTCCAGTGGGTTTACGTCATTTTAACTCATGTTTGATTTAGGTAAGAAATTGAATTAAATTTTCAGTAAATGTTAACAATTAATTTTAATTACATCTTTTATGAAATTCTTAACTTTTAAATTACTCATTCCATCCATTTTTATCAATATTTGGAAAATATTTAATTTTTATCTAAACCAAACACAGGTTGAATGTACATAGAAAACTATTGTAATTGTATGTTTCAATAATAAGGCAGTTGTTTTCTTTGCAGTTTTGGTAGTTGAAATTATGTTGTACGGAATAGCAATTACCCCATTATTTGGACCAACCCATTATTAGGAGTAGAGATATGATGTCAAATTTTTGCTGTCTACCCAATTAATGATTGACACGTCATTTTAAATTATCGTATTATTAATTTGGTGGGTTAGTGGTGAAGTTAACGATGGTAAATTTTAGATGATATGTTAATTTATAAATTATGTGTTAATAATTAATTTGGTGGACAGCAAAAATTGAACATCATATCTCTACTCCATTATTTTAGATTGCTTCAAGCAAGAGAGATGGTTTTGGACTAGCAGAAATGTGAATTGAATGTGACTTTTCAAATGCAATGGATAAACAATAGAGAGTTACGATTTATTAAGATTTAGATATCGATCTTGTCTCAATATGATATTATGTGATTTAATTGTGCAAATGAATTTGCATTTCGTATACACCTAGAAATTTATATATATGACCCTCATTATTTTATTTTATTCCCTCCAAATCAATTCCAAAATATATATGGTCTCTAAAATCCTTCTCTCTTAAATTTTCTCGAAATAATTTTTGAATTATTTTCGAGTTTCAATATTCGATATCATAGTACGGTTAAACTTTGGTAATAATGTGCTATATTAATTTTAAAATAAGTGTTGTATTATGGGAGACAGACATTGAATTGATCATGTTAGCATCAATGTCGGAACAAAATTTGTTTTAAGGAGATTTACAATCATTCCTCGTTTCATTTTATTTTCTTCTAATTTTTACATTTTTTAAGCTTCAGTGAGTCTCTTGTTCACTCATTTTCACTCACGTATTTTACTTTCCGTAAGTAGAAATTCTATCTGATAATCTGCATTGCAACTGAATAAAATTTATACATCAATTTTTCCAACAAGAAAATCAAATTTTATCATAAAGCTGGTCTGCACCTTGTAAAAATGACCAAAATTTGAATCGATTCATTTCTAATAGCCCAATTAAGCTGTATTTCCTTTAACAAATCACTGAAGAAACTTTATCACAGTACTGTGCTATGCTATACTACCCATTTCCTGCACCTGTACAACTTTATAGTTAAAATCAGATGTGAAACTTAAACAAGAGGTTGACATCTCTGCATAAGGAACAACAAAAATGCAATTCGGCCAATTCAATCCATATTGTTTGCCATTTGCCTTGATCATGGGCTCATTAATAAGTCCCTATGCCTACAATGTTCATTTTCAGGAACCAGAGTTTCCACAGGAATATCTACGCAGGCAGTAATGTTGGCCGTCTCTCCGTTTTCCTCAGTTACGTGTGAAGAGCTATCCGGTGAATCTGCCGGGCTCCCTCCTAATTTCTTTGTGCGAGGTTGAGGATGCTCGTCTTTTTTCTTCTTTGCCTGCTTATGCCAGCTCATTAATGCCTTAGAAGTTTGTTCGTCGAAGATGGACCTCTTCATATGTGATCCCATCTGAAAATTCCAAGTAATGATCAAAGAAAGTAAAATTCAAGAACACAATCGAGCTCTTAAATCTTGGTCTTTTATACGACAGAACTAGCTCGAAAAAGTGGAAATATGGATCGCGATGAGTAAGTTACCTGTGTAACGAGTGCATAAAGTGGGAGTGTAATGTAGCTGCACAAAACTTGTACTCCTAACCTGGCCAAGATTATATTACCATCAACTTCAAATCTGAACGGTCTATTCGAATAAATCACTGGTGAAGTCAATATCAGAATAAAACAACACATCTGTATACTTGATCGTACCCAAGAACAACTCTGAATATGGCAAGATAGAAATTATCGTGAAAGCAAGAATGAATCCCGAATTCGTACTGCATCAGGAAACATTTTTTCATCCAGTGAGAATTTGATGCATATACAAATGCAATGAATACAGAGAAATGTGTTCAATTACCGATATCCAAATGAAATTCGTAATCTCAAATGCATTCTGGTCATTAGAAAAGAAAAAAAAGGAGCCTATAAGAATTTTTCCATATGCTAAAGAATTAGATCAAAAGGAAGAATATAGCGACTTGACCTGAAAGAGTGTGAGATGGATAAGATGAAGAATCAACTTAGGCCAACCAAACCAAAAGTGACTGTCGGAGACTTGCACAAGAGGTATTCCTTGGACGACAGCGTGTCTTTCTTGGATTTCAACAGCCATCTGAGTTATGATCGCTTGAAGTTTTGTCCCGACTGCTAAAATTATCTTTAACCAATCAATTGGTTAGTTTTTCCCATTGTTAAAATTTGAAGGAAGAACACAAAAAGAAAAATGCTATAACACAAAATCTTACAACTAGGGGCATAATCGATAGCCAGAACATAGATTGCCACCCTGAAATTAAGCCAATTGATAAAATTCATAGGAAATATTTTTACTTCAGTCATGTATATAAAAACAATTTAAAATAATGAACGAAACTTACCATGAACATTAAGCAGCATATAGACTACAGCAGACATCCATAATACTGCACTGAAAATAGCACCAAGGTATTATGTATGAAGGTTATTATCTCGGGCTATATTTTTATCGTTTAGGAAATTACCAATACAAAAAAGGAAATATCTTACTCGATTCCTACTACAACTTTGAAGTCATCTTCCAATGACCTTTTGATATATTTCTGAAAGTTGAACTTACTTCCGGGAGCTAAATGGACCTGTAAAAGAATTTCAATAAACTCAATGGAACATCCTGTTTTTGGAATAAATATTTAATATAGAAAATAATAGTTCTGAAAGAAATTACTGAGATGAATCCATGGCGCATCGTCAAGTAGTCAGCTCTACGAACAGACCTAAAGAATTGACGGTAAAAGCAAACCTGCAATGGTTGAACCAATTAAACCTGAACCCCATCTATAAATAATGAATAAAATTTCATTATCCAAAATGCGTTTAAAAAGTCATGAACAAAATGATTTATTATGAAGGAATGAAATATGGAAGAGCAACTTGCTTGTTTTCAGTTCCACGTTTTTTTGCATCTAAGTGTGTAATTCCAGAGGAAAACAATACTTTACTTCTAAAAGAGAATTAGTCGGAGGGTGGATTTAACAATCAAATCAGAATAATTATAGCTATTTACTAATCAACCTATCAAATAAATGAAGAAATGTGAACCTCAATGTCCAAATATAACGAAATAACATCAGAATTAGTAAATCCTCACTTTGAAACTTATGGAGAAATTAATGGAGCATCAGAAACTATTATCATTATTCTTACTGTATAAAACAGGATTGGGTTTCTTGTCCAGAAACTGGTGTGGTCTCTCACAAAAGATGTGTCGCGGGTAAGCCTGAATCGAGATGGATCTGCATGATACATAGTTTAAACAAACAATTATATGAAGGAGAGCATATCTTCAATGCAAAACGTTTCATCTTTGCACAGACAATCTACAATATACCATTGTACACTTCGTACTCATCGATATTCTCCCGCTCCCATTCTTTCCATCCACGAATCTGCGCCAAAGATTTCACAAAGAGATAGAGACCAAAATACAAATTGTTCTAAAAAAATTGAACTAGATTACAATGCCAATTGAAAAGGTAAGGCTGGCTATGATTAGGAAAGAAACCATGGTTGAATATGAAAATATCAAACCAATCTCTAGACTGATTCAACTTTTCCATTAAAATACAAATAAGTGAGCATATATCCATACAAAGAAACCAATAAATCTTACCTTCAATCTTCCAAGCATCATTGTTATCGCACTGTAAATAACATGGAATACGGCCAAAAAGAATATGAAGATGTGCAGCTGATGTATTCCATTGATTGACATAAGTGGCACATATCCCTGTTACACATAAAATACAATTTATTACAACGAGCTAAGAATATAAGCTTGGTGCCTCAATAGTATCAAGCCTATGGTTAGAAAATGATGAATATTCGCACAAAAACAACAAAGTGCAATGAAAGCAATAAGCTTACACAGTCACACACACATGTGTGTGTGTGCGCGCGCGCGCAAACAAGAGATTGAAATTAGTGATTCTTACTTTCTCGCAACCTTGAGCTGGACTATCACTAGACAACATTCTATGCTCATACCATAGGAGCCTACGGTGATGTTCTGCTTCAGCCCCAGGAGCACTCTTGTGTTCCTCTTTACCGGCTGAGCGGTTAGGACATGGCAACATAGTATACCCAATTCTTTCAGGTATACAGATTTTGGAAATGTAGTTTTGTCCAAATGTCAAAATAAGAGAAATGAAGCCTAGAACCATTAGCTCTGAAAACAGTAAATTATAAAGTAAAAGGTGAGTCAAAAGCAAATAAATGACTCTAAAAGATCAAACAGAATCACAGTAAACTATGTCGGAGCTCTTACCCCCTTTAATTTTCTCAAGAGCTTCGAACAATGCTTTCTTCTTTCTTCTTTCAAATGTCTGAAACCAAAAGCATACACTCAGATTCCTAAGAAACTATCAGGGCTTATTATTTTTCATTCAAAGTACAGCGGTAACAGTGTCGAAATTCTTAGCCTAAACTTGTGAAATTATGAATTCTGAAAATGGAACAAAAGAATCCATATTCGTCCTGTAAAAGAAAATAAAAGAATCCCCCATATTGCTCTAGACTTTCCTTGATCAAACATCCCAAACAAGCTCTTTCGACTACATGTTTTCCATATTATTCCGGCAAAAAAAACCCAAATTCCCAATCAGAATCAATTAGAAAATAATTTTATAGGTTATATAATTCAAAATAAAAAGGACACATTTTGAAAAGCAGCTAAACCAGCATTCCTAAATACACAAAAAATACGAAGAAGAATGAATCAGAAGAATAACCTCTCCGAACTTATGAAGAGTTTTTTCCAACACTATGGAGATTATAATGATTACTGCAGAAACTAATGCAACTGCCCATGTTGGTGTCTGGTCTAGTTCCCTCGCAGATTCCGATCCTCCTCCCGCCATTTTTTCCCTTTTTTTCGATAGAGTATATAGAATCCAATGAGAAAATCACATTGGATTTGATTTATTTAAAAAAAAAAAAATTCAAGTTCTAATGGAAATGAAGAAATTCAGATTTTGACAATGGCAGGGATATATTTTTGAAAAAGTAAAACATTAGATTTCTGAAGGTTGTAACGGTACTGAACCGGGTTTGGAAGCGTTGACAGTTGACAGAATTGGCAGAGAAACTCGATTGAATTTCATTAGTGCCATTGAGTGTTAATAGGGATTTAGTTAAGTGAGGGGAAAATATGACCACAAAAGGGGGAGGGAAATACTCCAAATAATAAACTAATTTTTTCGATAAAAATAAAATAATATTTGAGAAAAAGAAGTGTCCTCTGCAAAAAAATTAAGTAAAATGGAAACCTAATAGTAAAAGTATCATTGGAGGAAAGAGATTAATCGGATTATAAAGAATTGTAAAAAATAATTAAAAAAATTGCAATGTATTAGCAAGTTTATGTACGATTACGCCAACATCAATGATAAATGGCAAATGCATGTAAAGTCTTTTGCTGCTTTGTTTCACAAGGGAGATTAAGGGCAACTTCAACATATACACCAATTTGGCGTAAAATGCCAAATTAGTATTAAGAGCTTGTTTGGTCTTATTAAAATTATAATTTATTTCTTTTTATCAACCATACAATTTCAAATAAAATAATGTTACACTAAAATCAAAACTTTTCATCTTTTTTAATCGTACATTCTGTAAAAAATAATTATTTCAAAATATGTTTTTCCAAATTTTCATTATAATGGGGGCCAATCAAGGGCTAAAATTCCCTCAAACCCAACTTCATATTTTGACATCAAATTGGAGTAATGAACAATGTTGCATCAAATTTGGTGTAACACTTGAGTATCGTGGAAGGTCGGCTAGCAAAGATCATTCATATGTTCCGAATGGACCTATAATAAAATCAAGAGCAAAGAAGATCAAGAAAGTCATACAAAGACTTGTCTAAACTATGTGGGCTGAGAGTCCAAGTGCAATGAGCAAGATACAATTTTTCAAGATGGGCGTGAAGGAAAAATCAAACTCAGTGCATTTGATTCAAGCTAAGGAAGAGAGAGCTAATTTAGAAAGCCATGCCCACACAAGCATAAAAAATTCAAAATTCGAGAGCAATTCATTGAACTATGTGCACACATGGCATAAAATTGGAACTTACGAGATTTATTGTTTAGTTTGTTTTGAACTATATTTGTTCAAGTTTATTTTGATATTTTTCGAGTAGAATATGATATCTTTATGTTCGCCTATATAGGGTATTCATTGTACAAACAATATATCGAAAATATATTATTTTGAGTGACTAATTATAAAGTGAGGATTCACTTTCAATCTTGTTTTTAACTGAATTATCTAGAACTTATCCAAGATTTTCAATTTTTGTGGCGATCAACCCTTCCACCCTTGATTCTTGATTCAAGAAATCGCTGGATCAAGATTCTTCATCTGATTTTAACTTTCTTGGAATTCATATCAATCATGTTATGGGTTTTAGGGTACATCATGAAGTAGAGGTTCACATCAATTGATATAAGATCTTTGGCTCTAAAATCAGGTTTCGATTTTTAACTTCCTGTTTGTTTTCAAGTTCTAATTTCTTGTATCTTTTTTGTTGAGTCTTCATCATATTTTTTGAGTCATTTACATAGA